>JAUMHB010020949.1:0-24128 GCA_032359685.1 Pittosporum tobira
TTTATCCCAGTATGGGAAGGCAGTCCATGGCATGTGTGAAAATATTTCTGAGAAACACTCCTCAGGGGGTCGGGGTCGTCTTCTGAAGACAGATGTTGTTCTTCCATTGTAACACTACCTACCAAAACAACAACCTCCAAACCCCCCATTTTGTGGTGAGATATCTCTTTGTATGTCTCTATTAATTAACTGTGTTCTTTCGTAAATATCATTTTCAAGTTTAGTAGTCATTAACAAAAAATACAAAACGACAACCTTGCCTTCCAACAGCTCAGCCTTAACCTACAATACATTCAAACGAATACGTATATAATAATCAGCTAAGCTACTCTATCTCTAAATAAATTAATTAATAAGATTCACTGAAGGAGTGATGGATGGAAATCCACAAACAAATAGAAATAGAATGAGCCCTACAATACAGAAAATAAATTTTTTTTTTTTTTTTAAATTGATGTAATAATAATAGCAGAAGAGATGATGATGCTATACGTGATCGCCATTGCTTTTGATGAGGTAATCCCTGTAATCGGTGAAGAGGAGGTCATGGATATTAACAATATCTCCCTCATAGATCTTGCTACGCTCCTCCTCTGTATGTGAGCTTAATGATTTCTCCTCCTCCTCTACCCCCGCCTTCTTCTCATCAAGTGGCTTATTCTGAGATGGACACGCATACAAAGGAACAAAATCAAGGGTAAAAAGACGTGTAAATCAAAAGTATTTAAACTTGGTCATTAATACTAATAATGCAATATTTAAAAATGAAATGTTATCGCAAAGAGATGCACAAAAAACTTCATGAGCTTTATTCGAGTAATTAAAGGTGGTTCTGGTTTTTCCAGCTTCTCATTATCCTTCCCGTTTCCATTTGTCAGATTGAATGAAACATTCAAATATCTATTTGAAATAAAAATTAAAACAATTAGATGAAAACAATAGACTATGATATATACCAGATCTGGTAAGATGAGGCACTGCAGAACTTGCGATCACCCTTTTCCGATCCATATGTGGTTTTTCCAGAATCATAATCCCCCTCGTCTGATCAAGATTCCATTTTTGCCTTATCACCATACAACTGGCAATCGCCCTTCTCAGATTCATGTGAGGTTTTTCTAACGTCTTCTTCCGCCTTGTAGGATCAAGATTCCATTTTTGCCCTAG
Organism: Pittosporum tobira; assembly: GCA_032359685.1. Lineage (NCBI taxonomy): Eukaryota > Viridiplantae > Streptophyta > Magnoliopsida > Apiales > Pittosporaceae > Pittosporum > Pittosporum tobira. The sequence continues at coordinate 1,168 of JAUMHB010020949.1, forward strand.
GGGGTTTATCACGATGATATTCATGATTGAATCGTTTTCAGTTCCTCTTCTTCAACCTAATATCTTTTTAATACTTATATATTCTCTTTGCTATTCCACAGAAACAGTTCCACACTTTGATCGTACCGGACAAGATGCTGGTGGACAAACAGCTATATCTTATGTTAGTAGTCGGCGGATGCAACACTTCAAATTTACAAGTTTAAGGATAAAATATTTTTAAAAAATGGAGCACATTGTATTCATACATTCCCAGATTTGCAATCTCAAAATCACAAACATGCGAGTTGGTTGAGGAGAAAACTCGAAATATTTAATTCTATTTTTTCCTTCTCACCCCTGCTATTATTCTAACAGCATGGGAGTTGGTTGAGGAGAAAACTGGCAAACTAGAAAGTCCTAAAAGTTTGATTTTTTTAAATCCTAATGTGATTGCACTCTCCTGTTTTAATTTATAAGAATATTATTGATATTAAAATTTTAATATTTAATATAAATTTAAAATTATTTGATTATGATCAATCTAATTGTAAAAATTTTAAATTATTTAAAAAATTTTATGTTGCAAAACATATTTTTTTTTTAGTAACTTAAAATAATTTCATATTAATATAAATTTAAAAATTCTCAAAATCAAAAAATCAAAAAATGCTTTTATACTCATTCTGTCCCAAAAATGATAAGTAAAATGTAAAAAATATGCAAATTAAGAAAATTAATTTTTTATGAGGGAATAATTTTTTTTTTTACAAAATTGTCCTTACAAGTATATTTTATAATGAAAGAAAGAGAAATAGAATTTTGATGTAACAAAAAGTGATGATAAAATAATCACAAACTAAAATTGGTAGATTAAGTAATTTCTTTTTAGACGATAAAAATAATATCTAAATTCATTCTTTTTAAGACAGGTAAAATATTTGAAAACAAATATATTATTTTAAAAAGTTTGATCTTTTTGTTGTTGTTTTTCACCCTACTATTTCCTTGATTTCTAAAATTGGAGACAAAAGCAATACTCAAATCTGTCGTAATCAAGCAAGCCATAGGGTGTAACATGACAAAGGCAAAACCATTATTCTTAAGAGCTCAAGTTCATGGATACAGAACAGCAAATGAAAATATATATTATCTCCGTCCTAAAAAGAATGATCAAATTACTTAATGTACATAAATCAAGAAATATTATTTTTAAGAATTTATTTTTTTCATAAAACTTTTATTTTTTAAATATATATTAAATTATCTATTTGATTTATGTGTCTGATCTTTTATTTTAAGACAAAAAAATCATACATTTAATTTATTTTTTTTGAAACGGAAGTTGTATTAAATAAAATAACAGCATTAATTTAACAGTCCGTGCTAACAGAATAATGACCATTGTTAACGGCAAATGCTAACCGAGTGTTTACAGGTGTACTTTTCAACAAAGTGATCTTCTCTTATTTCCAAAATTTGTTAGCCTATTTGGTCTCATTTTTTTTTAAGTGATTATAACTTTTTAAAGACTATAATCACTTCAGAGTTCTGATTATTTCAACTTATTCAATAAGTTATTTTTAAATTCTACAAGCTGTTAAAACACATAATGATTACTTTTAAAAAACTAAGTTTTAACAATTTATTCAATAATTTATTTTAAAAAAACTACACTAAACAAAACTAACAACTTATTTAATAATCTGATTATTAAATAATCAATAATATGTTTTCAAATAAATTATACCAAACGAACCCATATGTGTGATTTTATACAACAATCTCTAGCTATACAACTTTCAAATAGATTAAAATGGAATTTTGGTACTACATTTGTTGGTAATTGATGCTAACCACCCTAACAATATCTTACTACTTGGATTCGGATGATACAACTATCTCGGGAACTTGATCCAGTAAGCGATCAACTGCTTTGGGAAATTCAACCTTCGCCCGGTTGGTCTTGCCTCCAATCACCACTGATGATCCATCTTGTAAGGCCCATATCTTACATTTCACCAGAAAAGCAGAGAAAAATTTGTGATGAACACGTAAAAAATAAAAGGAAATTTGTTTTTCTGTTTGTGCATTTACAAGAAATCAAACTTTAAACCACAAAGGCCTATTTACCTAACAATATTCTGAATCTTTGAAAAAGTTCCATTATTTCTTACTTCCAAAATTTAGGTTACGTAACAGAAAAAACCTGTTAAGAAAGAAAAAATCTCACCTGTGCATGAGATAAATAGCTAATGCAAGTCGTAAGCATTAGAAAGCCAAATCCAGCATAAACAATTGGGACCCCTGGGTCAGTCTGGCATAGAATTTAACCTTGTTAAAAGATAGAAATCATATGTCAAAAAACTGTAAATATTTTCATTTCAACTAACTTGATCATGCATCACCTTCAAGTCGAGGCCACTACTACCGATTGCATCTGCTATAACAATTTTTGAGCCATCAATCTCAATTGGAAGCTTAGAGTTAGGACGTCGGATTCCTGCAAACATCCCTTCTTGATCATAAAGGACAACTGACTGAAGATCACGAGCAAGCATTGATCTGATTTTCAACAAAATAAATTGAGAAAATTAAAATGAATTTTGGTTTTAAAAAAAAAAATCGCAGAGAATGAGGTTTAACAGCTTATATTTCATAAATGTTGTAGGTATGAAGTATACATACATTCCCTTAATATTAGGAGAATCAGCGTTTCCAACAGGTAGGAAGGTTCCATAGAGCTTCTTGTCCCCATTGATTTGTAATGGTGCCATAGCCAAATTGAAAGGTCCCTCATCATCTTTGAGTACTTGTAGTGCGGATATACTCCAATCAGTTTGATATATAGTGACCCCACCATACCTTAACGGATCATTCACACTAATTGTTTTCCTCAGTACCTCCTTACCATCAAGATCGTATAACGAAAGATCAGTTCGAAACTGGGAAACCTGCAACAAATATACACAGAAAACAATGAAAAATCATCCTTGATTTTATTTTTTTATTTTGCTAGGGTAAATCTAAGGTTGTCTACCTCTCCACTATCATAATACTCCATGTAGAATTTATTGACATGCACCTCAGTACTGAAAGAATCAGCGGGAGTAGATAGAAAACCAATTGGTTCCAAAACATCTCCAATCACAAAGTTCAAACCTTGTGGGACTGTCACAGAACCTTTAAAGCTCCCTGTTGCACTGAGAGTTCCTCCAGCCATTATCAGCAGTAATGCTATATGTACTCCTATTGGGGCAAACCTTCCGGCTAGCCCCCTGAATGCATATAAACATGGCCCTTTTAAGAAAACCTACATACAGAAATAGACATTAATATTTTCCACATCTATTCTATTCCACATTAAATATTTAGCTAGTGAATTCACAATATACCTCATATCCAGCTCCGGACAAAATTACACCTAAATCCTGAATTGACGCATTGGGAAGCGTGTCTGAGAATTCCTGCTTACGAATCGACTCAGAAGAATGCGCAAAAGACCATCTGCAAGAGAGGTTTGACTTCCTGTTAACTAAAAGAAACTCCATTTCTTTTTCAGTTGTAAAGGAAAAATAAATAAATAAATAAAAATCTAGGAAAAAATAAGTCAGACCTTCTTGCTACCTTGACGATGGGGATTTGTGTTGTATATGTGCATGCCATAAGAGATGCTCCTAGTAGGGCCAAGGTTCCAAGGAAAACTGGAGATGAGAACATGTGGTCAAAGCCAAGGGCGAGAACCCATCTCCACGTCAAGAATCCAAGGACGGGATTCTCTTCAGGATATTTTTGAAAATAATAACCAGGAGCCTCACCTTGATCAATGACAGTTCCTGCAAAACCATACAGTATAGACAAGGCTGATGTTAGATCCAAACTGAAGGAGGACAGGAAAGAACTATCGAGTCCCAACTATTGAATTCCAAAAATAGTAACTGGTCCATGGCATTGGAAAGAGTCCACTTGTAAAATTTGTGAATATCATGAGTCAAAATAAAAAAATCCGTGTTTACTCCTAAACTAAGTAATGCTTTATATAGTGGTGATGCCATGATAATGTAACTACAATGGTGAAGGACATTGTGTCAATTTCTACTATTGTCAGTAAAAAGAAACCCTTTTTTTGATTTTTTTATTCTTTTTACAAATTGAACTCTTTTTGTCAAAAGGCGGGAGTACTATGTTGTGAGTACAAGATTCAACTAGTATGTTATGAATTGGTAAAATATAGTTATAGCTATACGAATATGCATCCTCTTCCTGCAAGTGAATGAGATTTAACTTGCACATTAACATCACAATTCTACGTATATTATATAACATGACAATGATATTAGGAAATCATTCTACTAAAGCGAAATTCCAACTAAAATCATACATAGTTTTGAAGTAGACTTGCTTAATAAGTAATGTAACCAAACTGTAATTACATTTCGTTACATTATCAATAGGAAAAGACTCACTGGCAAAATACCACTGTATATATCTTTCAGAAACACAAACTGATACATACCTAAGGCCATTAAGCCAGCAATGGTGAACATTTCTCCAATAGCCAAAGGCAAATTAGACAAAATAGACAAAACCCTTTTAGGAAACCTCTTCATCAATAACCCCAATCCTCCGGCAGCTGCTTTCCGCCGCGGCTTACATTGAGCTCCCCCATCTGAGGCGGCGTTGCCAACCTCCTCTGACAGCAAAGGTGCTTTATCATCAGGACCCACACTTTTAATGGGTATATTTTTGTTCTTAATAGAGTCTTTGGAGGTTTTTGTGAGCTTACAGTTAGTAATTGTGAAAGGGAAAATTCTCTTATTGCAAATATCGTAATTTCGGGTATTGCAAGGGAAAATAGGAGATTTGATGAAAAGGTTTTGGGGTTTTGATAATTTCAGAGAAATGTTTGTTGTGTTGAGAGCTAGAGTCTCCATTGATGGAGCTGTCTCTATCTTCACCTCTCTCGTAAGGAGTATCAGTTCTGACTTCTGAGACAGAGGTTTAACGACAATGGTGTTCAGTTTATCCAGAAAGATATTTTTAACAATTCCTGTGACTAGGAGTATAAAGTGTATGGGTACTTTATTGTTTATAATAAGACATCAGTTCCAGTAGAGAGATGAGGGATTCAATTTGAGATGCATTTTTCTTTTTTCTTTTTATTTTTGGTACAATGAGATGAATTTTTCCAGTCATACTTCTTTTTGTTTTTAATTACGAGACATCAATTTCTTATCGCTATAGTGGACAACTGGGAGTCTCATTGATAAGGTGATCCACCATTTATGGGCTTCGTGATGGCCTTAGCAATGGACTTGGTAATGGGCTTAGATGCATATGGTAAGCCTTAAAGTCTGCCCAGCTCTTACCCCGTAAAACTTTTCACTTCTACCAGAAAAGATTAAAAAAAAAAAACTTAAAAACATGTTAAACAGTAATAATGCAATGGTATTTTTTGGATGACTTTAGAGTCCCACATATTCCAAAAGACTAAATTACATTTTGCACCTCAGACATTACATCCGGTCACATTTTGTACTTCAAAATTTAAAAAGTTTAATCGCGAAAAGGTTTCATTTTGCACTCCAAAGTCGATTTTTCAGTCATAATTTATTTGTTGACCATCACATGTGAGAAATTAAGAATATTTTCGTCAAAATAATCTTAATTTTTCCTTCAAAAGTAGTCATTGCCTCTTTTTTTTATTCTTCATTTATGTATTTGACAACTATTCTTTCTTCACAAATATAGTTCAAGTTAGAGTAAAATATTCTTCATTATCAGCATTATCATCCATTGTCCAATATTGCTACTACAGCAAAGTTTCGGTGATGTAGATTGTATGAAAAACCTCCAAAATTGCAAGTAGAAGATACTTGGGTTGTGTAGATAGGTCAGAAGATGAAAATGGGATCAATAATGAATGCAATTTTTTCAAGTGACTAGATCCAATGGTATCTGATAAGTCAAGTGATAAATTAGTTCTGCAATTGAAAATGTCAAATTTGAAAAAAAAAAGTTCAAAAATAATTTGAAGATGACGAAATTGAGAAAAAATTAACAAGGATTGTGATTGCAATTAATTGGGGAATATTATTGCTTGTTTGTGCATGGATTATATTTGATAAAGGTCTCAAGTGAAGTTAAAAATATGTTCTAATGAGAGTTTGGTCGGAGATGATAACTTCACACGTGTATTTTGTGATATTCCTATTCTACCCTTTATGAAAAATAACAATTAACAAAAAACCGAGATAACATATCAACTTTAACCAGTCAAATGGGTTTTAGGGTGTAAAATGAAATGTTTAAAGATAATAAATAGCATAATAGAACTTTTTAAAGTATGAGGTGCAAAATGTGAGCGAATGTAAAATCCAAAACACGAAACGCACTTTAGTCATTCCAAAAAGAACATCTGAAACCCAGAACTCCAGAACCAAATTATTTAATACTTTAGCCCATGTGTTGAGTATTGACGGTTACGAATTACTAATGTTCTTTTGCGCCCTCTTTTTTTTTTTTTTTTAATATTTTTTTTTCCTTTTTCTCCCTGCAAAAATATTCCGTACGTACATCAGTCATGATCACCTTGTTTGTCACAATTTATGTGCTTAAAATTTATTTATTTATTTAAATAAGATAGGTTACGAGAAAAATACATATTAACTTATTTTTATTTTTTTTTAATAAACTGAAGACACTGTTGTCTTCAATTTATAACACATTTCAAATAAACTGAAAAAAAATATTTTAAAATAATTTATTTCAAAAATAAACTTTAAAATAAGGTTCACCAGATCCGACAGATGAATAAAGATTGGTATCAGTTATTGGTATGTCCCTTTATAGCCTAAATAGTAAAAATACAAGCTCAAGCTAAATATTAAAAGGTGCCCCCACCCTTATCTCCTCCTTTCTTCGCTTGTGACACATATAACATCTGTCCAAAGATAAAAAAGTTCCGTGTGACTTTCCACACATAAAAAGTTGTTATAAACATACTTGGCATTCTTCAGTATTGAATTACAATGCTAAAGTTACCAAGAAAATAAAAGAAAAAGAAAAAGGAAATTCTGCCACGAAAAAACTTTATTTATTTATGCATAAAATAAGTTGAACCAAGACTTTCATTTTCACTAAAATGTGTATAATTAACTTTAGCATAATTAATTTGACAATAAAAGTCCACGTGACCACTTGAAAAGAAGTAATGGAAGGATGAGCATTATTACAAGGCTACTGCATCGTTGATGAATAGTAAGTAGTACATTACCAGGCTTCGGCATGGGCCCATAAATTCCTAACTTCGATTGGATTGGCCTGGCGGCATCAAAAAAATTAAGGCAGCAACATGGAGCATAAAACAATGCAAAAATACAAGGTGGCAACTTGTTAACCTGCCAGCAATACCACTCATTGATGGTGATCATCTTTTTTTTTTTTTTTTTTTTTCTTTCAATAAAATGGAAAAATTGACTCATTTTGAACTAGGGCAAAAGAAAAGGTAAAGAGATCTTTTTCTAGAACATGGATCCCCTGTTCCTCCCCAGATTATAACAATAAATTAAAAAGAAAAAAAAAAAAAAAGGGAGACAAGAGAGACTGTAAATATTGAGTACTCAAAAATCAAACAATTTCAATGTACAAGCATCAAGTGAACTGGCACCCATTTATTATTAGCCTTATATGGCACCATTACAACTTGATCGAAATATTTATATAGCGACCACATCATTCTTCAATGCTATAACATTACACCGGGGTACCTAGGTAGATAATTTTGCAAGCAACTACATGCAAGAAAAACGATACATTGCAAATAACCTAAAGAATTAAAGCTCTCAAAGCACTCGAAAAGATTACCTTGTGCATCAGATTCCAGATCACAAGTAGAGGTCTATTGAGCTAAGATATAAATTACATATGCATGTATAATTAACAACCCTAGAAGTTGTCAACTTCAAGAGTGGGAAACTGAGAATGAAATTAAACGAAGGATCATTAGGAGACCAAGAAACAAGAAACATATCTTCAAAACAGATTTCGTACCCTGTCCTTGAGTCGAATGTTGATAAAACCCATGAGCATAACCCCCATGAAATGAACTCGAAAACAGATAAGGGACTCCTGTAGTAGCTCCGTATACTGTCGCATCATGAAATCCGTGCACTTGAAGGTTAAAGAAAGAAGGGATGGCACCAAAGAGGGCAGACAACGTTAAATTGCCAAATCTCGTGTTTCCCATTGGCATAAACCCCCCCATGGAATTAAAGTCATTTTGTCGGAGATAGCTTATATCCGGAGCAGGGGCAGTTTCAGGTCTTTGGCCAGTAGGGCGATTGGGAATATCATCTAATAGTGATCGTCTCAGGTCCGACTCCGACCTTGTTTTTCCTCGTCCATAAATTGGGACCAATTTTTCTTCTTGTATGAGGGCCTTACAGACCGGGCACTCCTTGGAATATGAATGAATGTGCAGCCACCGGTAAAGACAGGGCCAACAGTAAAGGTGACCACAAAGAGTCACGATTGGGTCTTGAGCTAATTCAAAGCATATATTGCATTCAAAAATACCCGTGTTCATGCTAATATCAGTTGAGCAAGAGGTGTCAGTTACTTTATTAAAAGCACTCTCGATGTCCATATCCTCAAGAACTCCAAATTCCTATTGAACCATACAAATCAAAAATCAATACCTCCTTTTCTTTTTTCAATAATAATTCTAATCACATATCAATTATCAACCACATAATGCTTAAGGTTCTTCTGTACTCCATATCTTACAAGATGGGCTCTTGAACTACTTATAACACTAATCTAATTATAATACACACACAGAGGCAGTACTCTAGCTTAATCAAAATGCATGGCAATCAAATGAAGCAATAACTACCAATCAAAGAGTACCCCTGGAGATTCATAATAACATATCTATTTAATGTCAAACTATAGAACTAAAGCTTAAATCTTGATTTGGTTGCTGAGAAGACACGGGAACAAGCATAAAGCATGTCTTTTATCTTCAGGAATGTCACCTTATGGGAACTCAACACACCATATAACTCCAATTTAACAAGCATACAGAAATGAATATACACAGAAAAAGCCAGACAAAGCAGTTGCATATAGCTTAATCTAATCAAGAGAGTAACTACCCATCAACGAAAAACTCTAGAAATTTATAATCTTGCAGCATAATAACTATGAGCACCCATAAAATTATTCCGCAAATATGCTCAGCAACCAAACATGGCTAACCATAATAAAATCAGATAAGATCAATGTAAAAAACAGAACTTGTTTATTATAAAGATTAGAGATTTGTGAGAAGCAGATCTAAATTAAGCAAGGCATAACGTAATCCATGAACTGATTAAGGATAAAGAGAGAGAAGATGAAGGAGGAGAGAGGAAGCTAGTGACCTGAGAAATGGTTAGAGGGCAGGTCCGATGGATCGCTGGGGGAATCTGCGTAAATTTGTTACGAAGAAAGAAATAAAGAGAGTTTGTGAGGAAATTTTAGACAAAAAGGTCTTTGTTACTCCACCATTTAAACAGTTAGAAAAAGACTTCTTGGTAGTTTGCATCCGTAGAAGGGTAGAAAGTGTTACAACTAGCGGGTGTAAAAAGTGAAAACAACCCAGTCCAGATTGAATTCTTTTATTTTGTTTTTCTTGTATATATATATATATATATATATATATTGTAGATATTAAAACCATTTTTTTGCTCACCAACTCACATTCCTGATTTCTCTTTTAACAAAGGGAGTTTGATATTTGTTATTAATTAAAGGAAGAATGATACTGCTATACCAGGGTCTTTCGGTATATCTAACTATTGTTAAACTCATTTAATAAGTTTAATAATTTTTCATAAAACAAAAAATTTATTTCGAAAAACTCCTCTCACATATTAATTGTTTCAGAGTTTTATATTATTATTATTATTATTATTATTATTTCGTAGTTATTAAACCAAGCAAATAATAATTGTTGTGAAAATAGAGAAAAATATATATTCCAATAATTTGTAAAAATAACAAGGGAATAAATACCACAATTACCGGGTTGCACCTTTAAAAAGTCCTCAATTACCTAGAAAATTCCGTGCAAAGGGACGGCCAGTACTCGTGGCTGAACAGGCAACAACTCGTGATTCACGAATGCTCCTATGCATTTAATAAGAGTAGTACCAATTAAATTTTTCGGTAACATGGTTTGTACCGATTGCCAAAGCTTTTTCCCCACCGACCAACCACAGAGACCACCCTAGCCTACCCTCTTTTCGTTAAAATTACATATAACTACCCAGTAACCTACGATAAAATTACATAACTATCCTTGCATTAAAAGTTAAAACTACGCATTATCATCACGCCGAAGGATGTACCCAAACACACTGCACAAACGTGCGTCTAAAAGCCTACGCGCGTATATGCGCGTGTGGTTTTTTTTTTTTTCTAAAACTTTTCCACTAAAGTTAATTAAGGCTGACGTGTATTATTATTAGCTCATGTTTTCCGTTTAATTGAAGAAAATAAGAATAAATTCCAAATGCGGGGGTCACAATCAAGTAGTACAAATTTTTCCCTTATTATGGTCCGCGAATATCTATTGATGAATCACTAAGATTCTCTGGTACATTGCATTTGACACCAAATTGTGAGCTACCATTAACCCTCTCACACTTGGCTCCTCTCGTCACTTCATTCTCAAAATGACTACACAACAAATTTGTCCATTTCCAGCTCTGCCCTGTTCACTTAAAAATAAGTTAAACATGGAAGAAAACAATAAACTTAATTACGCTCACGTTTCCTAAATAATTGGATATGGTCAAATAAGGCCACCTGAACTACGTGTAAATATATACGAGTACAGTTGACTCTCAGTCTAAATTGTACTGCTTCAGTCCCAAAATAATTTTTTTTGACATTTTTTGGTCAAAATTTTAATTACAAAAATCTGAATTTGTAGTAAATTGTATGTAGCTTTTGATAATCATATTCACCCAACTTAATACAAGAATTGGATTTTGTAGTAAATTGTACCCCAAAAAAAAAAATTTCACTCCACTTAATAGTTTTGAAAAAAAAAAAAAAAAAGGTACAAAACCTAATTCTAAAAACAGTCAATTTAACTAAAAAATGTCAAAATCGGATGGAGGGAGTACTTATTACATATTTGGTATGGGGAATTGAAGGGAAAGATTATTAATTTGAAAATTAGTGCCTCGGCTTACATAATTCCCTTAGTTATTAGGCATCTTGAGGTGACAATGTAAAGATAAAGAGTTTGAATGGAGGACCAAATAACAAGAAAAAAAGAGGAAAGAGTCCTTGGATTTTGCCCCTTTTTTGAGGCCTGTTTCGATGACAAATCCATAAATCAGAAAATCCAAAAGCAAAACCATGCTTACCAGGGTGACAGATTCAACTCTGTCTTGTTACCAGTTCAATATCAGCTCCGACTTCAGCAATCTTGGTATCTTTTGATGCCTTTGCTACTTTCGCAATACTGCCCACATCAAAGTCCAAAGCCACCTTTTTAACAAGTCCCTCGAGCATCTGTGCTTGGATAAAATATCAACGAGATCATAATTTGCAAAATATGTAGTAGTATTTTATATCAATGAGATCATAACTAAAAGTTCTTTCAAATTACATTCTTGAAATCCTAAAATTCAAATTATGATATAAATTTAAGAAGTATTTTATATGTAGTTTACAACATTGACATCACTTAAAATAAAATAAATTCACTTCAAATTTGAATTTGAGGGTCTTAAATGTAGTATATTAAAAGTCATAGGCATCTCTAATTTCGGAATGGAGGGAGTACTAAGAAATAACGACAATGGCTAAAGATTGAAGTACATACCAGTGACCCAATGGCAACTAAAGCTCGGAACTTTGAATCAACTTCTAGATTCTCCCCTTCTGCAATCTGTAAAAAAGAACTCATCATGAAGGATATGGTATCCAGTATCACAACTCTTAAACGTCCAGTGAACATTATTTTGATATGTCAATTTAACATGCAAAACAGATAAAGGAGTCTCTTTTATCTGTTTCTTTCTTATTATTTTCCTCTGTGTGTGGTTTTTTTCTTCTTTTTGTAAAGTTTTAGAGCTTTTGTATTTATTGCCTCACATTGACTAGAAAACAATCCAGAAACAAAGATACCTCTAAAGCGGCTGAAAGAACTTGAGATTGGCCTTCTTCGTCTTTGTTTTCAATCAAAAGAACAGCATAGCTGAAGAAGAAACAAACACCCCCCCCAAAAAAAAAAAAAAAAGAGTTACAAAGGAATGAAAGAACTCAAATTACAGAAACAAACCTCGCACATAAGCTAATATTTTTGACTATTCAACCATGGAGCTCACATTATGCACAAGTACTGACAGTCAGTTGCCTACATTCTCAGCAATCAGAATAAAATCTGAGCAAGGTCAAAACCCAAGCCCATCCCTAGAATATCAATAATATATCGAAAATTGCTTGTTGAATTTTGAAAATATACTGAAGATGACTAAGTGGAACAAAAAGAGCCTACTAAATTAGCCGCCAGTCACAGTTGCACGTCCAGTTACATTTGATGATAACAATAACTGTAAATAAAATACTTACTTGAGTATCAATGTAGAGTATGATATTTGCACATTCTTATTTGTGGATGAGTAGCAACTTGAGAATGCATTAAGAATCTGCAACATCAAAAAATACTTAGATTCGGCATATGCTTCAAGCACATAGGAAAACACATCAAATCAAATTATTAATAAAATTGGCTCTAGCTTTTATCTAATAAAATCGTAGTACTAACCTCAGCACGATACTTCAGTAACCACGGGTAGAAGCAAGAACTCTTAAAGAGATTAGTCAAAGCACGGATGCTGGTCAAGAGATTTGCAGGAAGGGGGCTTGCTGTAACCTTGTGGAGCAACTCCAAGAGTGTATCTGATGAAAACTCGTGAGTTAGCACAACAAATGTCAATTTTTTTATTTAAAAAAATAAATTTATTGCAAATAAAAATCCAGATTAGATACCATTTCCAGCAGTCACATGTTTGAGAAGTACAGTCGCCCCATCTGGATGAAGGACGGTCATCCTCAAAATATCAATAACTGCAAGGCATGGAAAAATAACTTATAATGAATAAATCAAAAAGAGGTAATCATTTGCAGTAAAGTTCTATTAAGGAAACAGAAGTAATAGTTTCTCAAATTAAATCATACTCACCAGGAAATAGCATTTCAATAGACCAGGAATTTAGCAGTTTTAACAGCAGAGCAATGTCAACATCTGAGAATTTACTGCTGTGATAATGTGAGGTGTCCTTCAAAATTTTAGCAATGGCAGCCAATCTTGAAATATCTATCTCGGCCAGCGCTAAGTTCTTTTTCTCCTGCACAACCAAATTAAGAAAAGACGAAAACGAGTAAGACCAAATAAATATCTCGAGTCTCGGATTGCAAAGCAAGGCTAAGAAATAGTAAAGCTGAAAGTAAAAAATATTTACCGGGTCAGATAGAAGGGCATTATGGAATTCTGATATTTTCTTCAGGATCCCATCAAATTGAGCTGCGTCAAAGACTAGCATCCCTTTCTGGAAACAAAAATTGTTGTGATTATATATTATATTTATCAATAAAATGAATGAAGAAGAGGCTGAAAGTTAGCACAAAGAAGCAAAAGAAAAAGTAAGCTCAAATCTGAACACTTACCTTCGGAATATGTTTGAAAGTCGGTTTGGCTGAGATACCTGCCATATTGGAAGGTCTTCCGGGAACATAAGCACTGGCTTAAATAAACAATTAAAAAAATGAATCAGATAAAAGAATGACATATGGGAATGAGTGAACACCATACCGCACGGTGCAACCAAATATTTCATGATATATACTTACAGCCAGTGAAAGGATCACGAAATGATGAATCAAAAGAGAAATCCCGTTGACCAGAACTTTGTAGTATAAACTCTACGACCTGCTGACGGTAAGAAAGAGGCAGATTCTCTTTCAGAAGCCACTTGTCAGCAGTACTATATGGGTTATCTGTAGACATGGATTACATGGTCAGCAGTACTCTATAGTCTATATAAAATTACAAATTATCTGTAAATGGCTTACCAAGCATATATTTTCAGCAGCACTATGTTTTCTAAAGAAAAGACAATGAGAAAGATATACAAAATGTAGAGTATATCATGCAACTGGAAAGAGTGAAGTTACCTGATCGGTTATATGGCAATTTACGAATAGGTTCGCCATCACCAATATCAACATCAAAAACTGTGGAATATTAAATCATAAATATCACTGGAAAGGGGAAAAAAAGAGAACAGGGGAAGAAGGAGGAGGAGGAGAGAGAAAAAAAAGAAGAGAGGGAGGGAGGGAAGAGGGGGGGGGGGTGATGGGGGAAGGTGTTTGGAAGGGAGGGAATATGAAGGGAACAATAATCAGAGAGTAGAAATTTCTAACCATAATCATATTCGATTCCATCAAAAACAGGACGTTTCATGCCATCATCAGGTCCATCAACAACTACCCCAATCTACATTATTAAAAAATACTAAGCACAAAATGTTTGGCTTTTATAAGAAAGGTTTAAGTATTAAAAAAAGAGATGGCAGGTGGAAATTTAGTAATTGGAGACAGTGCAAACATATATAAGCATGAAATTGAATATTATTACCTTATCCCATTTAGCTTCCCTCAAGTTCCACGAATATGCCACACCATTGTCCCCTTCTCTGACAACTTTCGTCTGCCCATCGCTGGTTCCTGAGTACATAATAAAAATATTACTTGGAATGTACATAATTAAGGTTAGGCTAAAAAGTATTTTTGACCCTGTGTTTTTCTCACTTTTAGACATTGAACCCCAACAAAAAAAACATTTTCAAATCAAACCCTCAACTTCATACATTTTTAGAAATCAAACCTTCCGATCACCGGTAATTGACTGAGCGGAGGAAGGTCATAATCGATATTTCACATATCAAAACTCCAGAAAATATTTCTTTTTTGACCTTGTGTTTTTTCCAATTTTAGACATTGAACTCCAACAAAAAAAACAATGAAATTAAAGCTCAAACTATCTACAACTTTAGAAATCAAAACTATTAAACAATGATAACTAAATATATATTGTAAATAAAAATTAATTAAAATTATAATATAAAATAAAATTACTAAAAATAAAATAATACTATTTAATAATATAAACAATGATAACTATAGTATTATAAATAATAAATATACTATATTTTTATTTTGAATAGATATGAATTGAAACTATGAAAAAAAATCAGTTAAATTAATGAATAAGTAATGATGAAAAATTATTATTATCATGAATTTCTAAACATTTAAGAAAAGAAAATACTGATAATTAAGTATCATTGTAACTAATAATAAATTATACTTATAATACAATAATATTGTAAACTAAAAATAATATTATGAATAAATAATGATAACTAACTAACTATAAAAAATTATAAATGCAAGAAAACATTATATGTTGTTATAAATAATAATCAGTGTCACATATTATCAATGTAGATTAAAGTTATGAATAAAATATAGTATAATGTATTACAATTTATAAAAATTAAATAAATAAAAATTTAATATAAATAAAACTAAAACTTGCAGTATACCGCTATTTAATATAATAAATAAGGATAACTAAGTACAAATTTCTATAAATTATAATTAATGCGAATAAAATTTATATAACCAAGAAAATAAATTAGGCTTAAAAAAAATAGCAACATAGATTGAAGTCTATTGTGGATTATATTTTGCTATCTAATAACATATAAGTTTTCTAGGTGAGTTTGTAAGGAATGTTTGATTTCTAAAAATTTATATAGTTTAAGGTTTGATTTCTAAGTGTTTTTTTGTAGGGGTTCAATATCTTATTCTGTCATAGTAGTCGAGTGAAATTATGCTATTGGCCCTAAGAAAAATGCATGATGTCAATTTCCGGCCAAAATTGGAAGGAATTTAGGTCGGAAGCTTAGATTTCTAAAAATTTACCTAGTTTGAGGTTTGATTTGAAAACTTTTTTTTATTGCGGTTCAATGTCTGAAAGTGAGAAAACATAGGGTCAAAAATACCTTTTAGCCTTAAGGTTAAGACTGGAATTAGCTATCAAAGTGAAGGACAAACCTGGTATCTGTAAAGCCTCTAGCCCTGGTAATTCTTCCAATTTCAATCCTCCAATTCTTTTCCTACTGGACTTATACTGAGAAAGCAGGGATGCATATGAATCAACTTCTGGTAGGGCCGCAACCCTAGCCTGATGAGTTGTCCAGACACGCACGACTCCATCGGAACATGCAGTCACTATATCACCATTTTCTAAGAATTTCGCATCCCAAACACAACCAGGATGCTCTATGCTTTGAACACAAACTCCATCTGAAGCAAAAAAAATAAAAGTTCACACGTAAACCATTAGTATAATAATACAGGAATATTATATTAAACTGCATGTCGCTTAAAATTTTGTCATATAAAGACAGAGCCACAGAGGGAGTACATATTATTAAGGTTGACCTATCTATTATCACGGTTGACCTATATATATATATATATATATATATATATATATATAATTAAGGTCAAAATGAGATTACCTTTCCATATCTTCGCATAAGAATCCTCGCTACCACTGACAATAAGCCCGGACGGGTGTGCGTTAACAGAATAGACAATGGAAGAGTGACCAACCATCTCCAAAAAAACTTCACCAGTAAGCGCCCATAGCCTTATGGAACTGTCAGCATAAAACCACAATTTAAAATCAAGCGCATAATTTTCCAACCATCACACTAAATTCAAAATGGCTAATCACATAAATAAACCCTAAAGCTTGCCACTTTTCCACATTTGGCCCCTAATTACTGGAAAGGACAGATGATGGAATAATTTACCCGTCATGAGATGCAGAAAGAAATCCCAGTCCAGGCATCACAGCCAATCCTCGAACCGTGTCTGCACAATTTGGAAAGTGCATAAGCAAATGAAATGAAGATCTTGAAAACAATATTCCTTTAATGATATATTTTTTGCTTGACTTGCAAGAAACTTGACGATCAGAAAAAACAATACACGAAATAGGGAGTGAGGATGCAAAACTGACCTGAATGCCCAGAAAAGGTGTGTAAACATGTCTTTCCTTTCCAAAGCTTTATTGTTGTGTCACTTGAACCTGAAATACCATTAAATACAGTTAACATCTTCAACCGTATTAAAAGTTAAATTGATGTTCATTCTTTTACATTTACTACCAATTACTTCTTCTTCATAGCAATGGACTGAGTTTAGGACTGAAATCATTGAAAATTGAGATAGTGGTAGGAAAGGAAAAGCCCACACAATCATATCGCAAAAGCTTTAAAAATATAAAGCTAGATCACAATGACATAACCAATAATACCTGTTATTAGCTCGCCTGAGGGTAATTTTGTAACTGCTTGGATTGCTGTCTGATGAGCCTCCCAAACCTCAACTTGCTTGCCTTCCCTCCACCTTCTTAATGTACTACAATAAAGAAGCTCCTAGTCAGAGATATCATGTATCAATTGGCACTATATTCTAAAAGAAATCCAATTAATAATAACCAAAAAAAAAGAGGCCCCGGGCTATCATGACCAAATAGCAAACCTACTATCACAGAGAAAATTCATTCAAACTACATATATCTTACCAGTCAACAGATGATGAAACAATGTCTGAGCCTTCCAGTGTGATGCCGGTGACTTGCATCTTATGACCCTTCAATGTCTGAATTTTTTCTCCGGTTGCCAGATTCCAAACCAAGACAAGAGTGTCCATGCCACCAGATACAATCCTACCTTCTGGGAACTCTTCATCTGGTGAAACCCAAGTCAATGGGCCCACGAAATTAGTATGGCCCAGCAGTATCTTCGACGAAATGTAGTCCCGGTTATTCGACTGATCTAGAGCCCAGTACCTAATAGTTCGGTCCCTTGACGAAGTAGCTATGCCGAAATTGTCACAGACACATATACCACGAACCTAGTAAAGTAAATAAAAAATTAAATCAAACTTTGCAATAATATCAGCTGGCTTAACATATCAATTAATCAAGTAACATCATACATGTTGTACCAGAAATTGCTAATAAGATGAGAAAATAATATAAAGTTTCATGGTAAATTTGGACAAGTTTAGGTATCACAAACAAATATACCACAGAGACACAGACCTTGTGAGAGTGTAAGGATAGCTTGATTAACCTTTCTAAGTTAAAACAGCATTATCCCATCTGAGTAATTTCTAAGGTGTAGTTGGACAAGGAACTTCCAACTTAACCGACACCACTAGCTGCTGCCTTGCCCACTCAATCTTCTACCATAGTATATTCATCACTACCTTTAAAAAAATAAAAAAGAAAAAGAAAAGGCCAATTTTATAAATATAGACTGGACAACTCCTATGGTCGTGAGTTCAAAAAGTTAAAATAAATGTCCTCAATCAATAACCAAAAATTGTAATACCTCTTTCCTTGATCCATCAAAGTTAATAACATTACACAATAGCTCTCTCTCTTGTAATTAACTAAGCCGCATATCACATGCACTTAAGCCTCTAGCTAATGACTGTTTACTCCAATAACCAAGGTTATATATCAAAATTCATAATAATCGATCAACCCATCTGTGACCTATAGAAACTAATTCAACTAAGTTATCAGAAGCACATACGCGAATCTTAATCATAAAAATTCAGCAAGTTTAAAGTTCAACTAGTTACAATGACCAGTGCATAAATCAATTAGGTTTGAATTTTAAAATTGCTGGGAAACAAAGATGCATAACTACAATGTGTAATATATATTATATAATACGCATATATAGAAAAACATAGAGATAGAGTGAAGCATCATACATCGCCATCGTGGCCTCGAAGTTGACAGCTTAATTGATACTCTGGAAAGTCAAACTCCATGAGAGCTAATTGTGTGAAATTGGAACTGTAAGAAGGTTTATGAAGACGATGTTTTGATCGGTTGAGTGATTTAACGACTGGAATCTCGCTTGTTCTCCAAGAAGTTATATATTCCTCGATTGGATCCGAATTATTGGATCGGAATTCAGACGGGGAGTGTGATCCACAGCGTTAAGAGGGTCGCCGAACCCAAGTACTAAACTGGGTTTTGGGTTTGGGCTCTGGCCTCGGAGGGCTTGGACAATAAACTAGTAGTAGTATCTATTCCATAAAGAAAAGAGACGCATTAAGAAGAAGTACTAGTTTTTATTTTCACAATTTAAATTGTTAATTTAGAGTGTAGGAATTTTAAATATTTAAATTTTTTAAAACGTATTAATTTACAGACTCACATGTCGAAATGGTATTTTTATTTTTAAAATAGCAGTTTCTTTATATATATATTATCTTATTTTTGAAATATAAGAGAATTTTTGAAAGTTAATATTATAAAGTTTTTAAGTTAAAATAATATGAAATTATTTAGTAATAGTCAATAAAATTGTAAAAAATGTTAACGATTTGAAAAATATTGTTGATTACAAAAGACTGATGGTGATTTCGTATCAATTTAAATTTGAAATATTTTAAGACTAATAATATATACACCAAGAGTTGCACCATCAAATATACACAAGATGATATTGCATGAATCGTAACATAATAATGGTTAATTATAATTATGGACTCATTTATTGTCAATTATCTACAAATTATAACTTGACATATATCTTGTGTATAAATTTTTATTTATTTTATATCCACAACATTAGTCATATTTTAAATACATTAGATTTTTTTAAAGTCAATAATAGTTTTTATTAATTATTTTTTTATTTTATATATAAAACGGGCCGATAGAGATCATCTTTTCATCTTTTATTATTGGTTATTGATAATTATGTTGGTGCAGTGCTGCATCAACAATATGCAGCAACCTCCCTTGTACTATCATTCTTCAGAGAACATCGGGGATGTCGCATCATCACAGACATAGACAGCTCAAGTGATTCTGTAAGCTAATCAAATACAGTAGCAACAGTACTACATAAAAGCTCAAAGTACAAGGAACAGATCAATAAAAGAAACTAAACCTCAACTATAAATGAATGTATAGAACAAGAATACGAGATTGAAATCATAATTAAATAAAATATATATATAAGGTTAACTAAATATTTTAAAGAAATGAAATTCAAGACCCAGTTTTGATTATTCTTCAGGCTTTCAAGAACCCCATCCCATGGATCCAAATTTCCAACATACATAAAGGAAAGTATATAAACTTAGGATCATAATATATGAAAATCAGATGTAACATCATCCAGCATAATGGCAAATGGGACGGTGAATACGGGACAAGCGAGCATGTTTCAATGGTTAGGATGCTTTATAATCCTCTGCAGAACCACAGTCCTGGCGCGACGAATATCCCTGCTGCACAAATCAGCTTGCACTCCCAAATCATCCACATTCTTCATAAAAACTCCCAGCTTCTGCTTGATCTCCTCTATCCCAATCATCACAGCATCCTCTTCAGTGGTGGCAAATTCGGCGTTTTGCAATAACGACTCAATTTCAATCTCCAAACGATCAATGAGCACCCGAATGCTATCCAAATCTTTTATAGCAACATAAGTCCCAACTTGCATAGAGCTAATCACCTCCTTTTGTCCCTTCACTGCATTTTCATAGTTCTTGAAAAGATTATCTATCCACTTCCCCATTGAGCCTAATGGGATAGCCGTTGCCGCTGCAAGAGCAGCAGCAACGGGTGGGGCCGCCATTGCAGCCGCCACAACCGAGCAAATCAACACAGAAGCAAACGTTGCCACAAATATAATACTAGAAACTTTTCTCCAAGCATGAATGGATTTCAGCTTCTTGTCAAGCTTGTTCTTTTTCATTTGCAACTTTTCAAGCATCACCATTTGCTGCCTATGAACTGACTGAAACATTTGGAAGAATTCGTCCGTAAAAGGGTCACCGGCATTTTTGAAATTCTTTAGCTCATCCAATGTCTTGATGTACTTATTTCCTTCAATGCCCTTCTCCTCCTCAAACTGTTGGAGTGCGACAAGAATGAGCAACTGGCTATCACGAGCCCTTTTCAGACATTTCTCAAGTGCAGCACAGAAATCAAGAGTTTGTAAGCTATTCTCAAAGTAGTCCTCGACAAGTTCAAACAATTCTTGATTTTTCCATATATCTTTCTTACATTCTAAGATCACTTTCACAACTTCTTGGTTCATTTCCAAGAGGCATTCTGTTACTTCTTTCAAAGAATCGAATGAGAGTGCTCGAACTTCAACCCCAACTGCAAGGGTGTTGATAACATGATTTGTGCGAGCTTGGATAGTTGTGTCAAAGGATTGCAAATCTGTGTCAAGCCGGCACGCGGCTTCATATGCATTCAGCTCAGTTGCGAAATTAATTGCAGGAGCTGAAGTTTCAGCAGGTTTCTTGCTCATATGACTTCCCATTATATCAATTCAGATCTATTAAAAAAAATAGATTAACAAAATAGAAATTAAGCCTTCTGGGTACAACTTCACTAATTAATGGTTTTAAAAGCAGCACACAAATAAGCCAATTCCCAAGTTAAGCCACCAACTTAAATCAATACTTCCAAATATGGTAAAGAAAATGCAACCCCAGTTTCACGTAAATAACTAGTAAGTCTATATATAATAAGCAAGTCCAAATCCAGAGAATCTAGGGAACAACTGACAAAATTAGAACATACCCACATGTAAAAATCCAATCTTTCATATGCTTACCATAACAAATCAGCTCAAAATCAGTACAACTAAATCAAGCCCAGAAAGAATTAGGAGGAAACTTTTAGACAAAAATTGATACTTTTTTGGAATCTAGAAAAATTTATAGAGCTAAAAGTAGAAAGTTTTTGAGGGGTTTAGGTTTTTGAGAGATGAAAATGATATAAGAATGAGAAAAAAATTGATGGGAGAGATAAAGATTGAGGCTGACGAGGAAAGAAGAAGCTTGAAGAGAATTAAAACCGTTAAGAACCAAGAGATGTGATGTGGCGGTGGGATGAGAGATTGTAAGTGTATAACTTGCACGCATAAATTTATTTAGATTGGGGGATGGAAAAAGCGGTAAGCAACAATGTTCTCTTTCTTTCACATTTTCTCTCTCTATAAGTAATACGTGTGTGTGTGTGTGGAGAGAGAGGGAAAAAAAAAAAAAGAGGAGAAAGAAGGGGAGAGGTGTTGTATACAGTTGTTACGCGTAAAACACTGGTCGTAAAAACAGAGAAACTTCAGCTCAAAGACTACGAAGTCAGAGAGAGTAGTGTGCACCCGTCTCCGGACTGATGAGTACAAGAATAAACAGAGAAGAGGTCTGGCAATGAGGTTTTTTTTTCGAACTGATAATTATTTCTATATTAAAATTATATATAGTAGATAATTATTTTTTATGTATTTTAAAATCAGGGATATTTTTTAAGTATGATAAAATGTATGATATTTTATAATTTATTTTTCATTATAACTATAGCTATAAATATAAGTAAATTTTAAATATATCATTTTATTATAAATATAAATAAAATTTTATACAATCTCAAAAAATAGATATTTTATTATTATAAAAAATAATTAAATATGTTTTTTTAAAATATTTACTTAAAATATTTTTAATTTTGAACACAGAGAGAGATGATAGGGGTACGAGCTTCTTTTGTTTTCAGAAACACTTTGGATTAGACAAAAGACAAATGTCCAATTCCAGAATATGGCGAAACTTATCCAATAAACTTTTATTTTAAAATTGTTCTAAATATTTTCATTATATATTCCTTTTAAGAAATTATATGTGCACTCTAAATTACTAGGGGTTATATATTAAATGATTAATTTTTATAGTACAATGTTAACATCGTAAGGATGAAAATAATAATAATAATAATAATAATAATAATA
>JAUMHB010020960.1:7277-20248 GCA_032359685.1 Pittosporum tobira
TTTTTTTTTCTTTTTCTTAAAAGATTATTATTCCCCAAACACCACCCAACTCAATGGCCGTCCTTAGATTGTCTACCCAAGATGAGGACTCTCCTATTTAAATACCGTTTTAACACGTCTTTATAATTATATAAAACGGCTCATGATATCATCTTAACACCACCTAATACCAACTCCACCTACACAAATAAACAACAAAACACTTCTATTTCATACAAATTTAAACATATGGGGCACAGATAGTTGCTTTGAACTTTTTAATAATAATAATAAACGAATCATAAATGGTAACTGGAGAGGCTAGAGGCATGAGAATATATTACTTTCATTTCTATTGATCAACTAATTTATTAAAGCATAATACTTTTTTGAACTTCTTCCAGCAATCACATAATTAAACTCCACCCCCATGCAATGCAACTGCCAGAAAAACCCAGACACGTGCCACTCACCATTGTTTTGGTGGTCATCGATCATGCATGATCGATCAAAGGCTTCCATGCACTAGCCCACACGACCGGCTGATCCTTACACGTCAAAAATATTCCTGTGTCCGAGCACGGTGTCATCGTCCAACCCTCCTTATACCTCCTCAATAGTGCCCTTACGTCGTCACTCACTTCATCACTAAACGACACCACACTAAATCCACCTGCATGTAGACGGTGGGACCACCGTGTGGCAGTCTCCCGCCGCTCGATTGACTCCGATGGCTGACACGCCACCAAGTCCACCACCGCACGACCCGCCGCCCTCTCTAATATCAACCTCTCATTACTAGTCTTCGAAAAACACTCATCCAACGATTCAAAATAAACCCTAAACCATTTCAAACATTCTTGAAAACCTCTCAAAAAGTCAAACCCGTCAACGCCCACATCAAGATCAGCTTCTTCTTCCACCACAGTAACAATCCTCGGCCCCAATCCTCTGAACATTGATATCAAAAAGTCCCTCCGGTTCCCTACTACTTTAACGGAATGTAACGAGTTAACACAATTTATAGCAAGCGTTTCATCTTCCTTAATATCCAATTCTGCTAAATTTAATTCCGATAAATCTCCGGTATGGTGAATCACATTAAATTTGAATGGGACACCCATGAGCCGCGCAAATTTGTCCATTCTGTTACCAATCTCTCTCATGACTTTGTACACCGCCGCCGTGGAGGAGCTACCGGCCTTGGTTGCGACCACGGTGGTGAGCCGGAGATGCGGAGTTTCATCAGTGCGAGTTGCTAATGCTTCTAGTAAAGTAGGCCATTGTGTACAATAAGTGTTACTAATATCAATAATATGTAATTTGGGCTCACCTTCCAAGGCTTCCATAAGTGCACCATTACAAGCAACATGCCCAAAAGTAGTCCAAGGGCTAACTTCTTGAAATTTCAATACGGTTTTCCTCGTGGACTCGAAGGAGCAAGTTTTTTCCGATGCCGAGGTTAAAGTGCGGTAACATCTTTCGCCGGAGTCCGTCATGCGGCTAAACAAGGCTTGGAGGAAGTAAGAGGCGAGCTTCTGATCCGTGTCTCCATAAGGTGAGCTGAGCTCATTGAGCATCCATATGAGATGCTGGAGGCGCGTGCTGTTCTTTTCTGCGATTGCTCGGGCGGCCTCAAGGAGGATGTCGGATGCCCACTTGCCGGAGATTAAAGAACCAAACTCAAGGGTTATGTCAGGAGTAGTAGAGCAAGGGACTTGATCAGCTGATGATGATTCGTAGGCGCCGTGATGGCAGTGGTGATGGTGAGATGGGGTGCTTGTGTTGGTTGGGGTAGGGGTAGGGGTGTTGGAGGGTGTTAGGTGGTGGTGCTGCGGTTGTTGCTGGTTGTGGTAAGGATCATAATAGTTAATGTTGGTGTGTTTAGAAGAAGAAGAAGAGAAATCATCTTCATCCATGAAAAAGTTGAAGCATTCTTCGTCTTGTAGTTGGTTAGGATTAGGGTTTTGTGGAGAAGATCTGGAGCTGCTTGAGGTTGTTCTGCTCGAGTTGAAGGACTGGTGATGATCAGAAGATTGGAAGTTTACTAGTCTAGAATTAAACAGAGTATCCATTAAATAAGTGGAAGCCCCACATCAAAAATAAACCAGCTGGTAATGGTAGTATAAATATGAGAATCTGATCACCTTTCAACACACAAATTAAATGAGATGGATGAAAGAATATAAGGATCGATCAGTAGCTTTTGTTTTTTTAGGAGAGAAATGAAAGACAAGAATCTGAAAATCTTCAAGGTGGATTTTAGATATATAGGTCCTAGAACCTCGCTATTTAGACATTGATTTTTGTAAGTGAGAATATTTGCTTTTGTTTGGTGAAACCGATGAGAGGAATGTAGTGGTTTCCTATTTGGACCTAGTTATTCTGTTTCGGGCGTTTTTTGAAAATAAAAGTAGGAGGGGGTTTGACTGAAAGAGGTTTTTGCCATGGAAGGGATTTAATGTAGAATTTAGATGTAGAAGAAATTACTAGAATAATTGTGTGCGTCTCTGACAAAAAGATGAGATTATAAACAAAAATGATATAAAGGTGTTAAGTGGAGTAGCTTTTCTTTATACCAGTACTAGTATATTAGTGGGAGCAGGCGCACAAATGAGAAAGAAACTAGAAAAAGGTGCCGGCGTGCATCATCATGATCATCAAACCCACCACGACCATCCACTCCACTTCTCTCAGATTCCTTGCCTCCTAATCCATCTCCAAACTCTGCCAAATAATGTGTACTACCCATACCCGTATCTCAGAGTAACTACTATAAAGACTGTTTCAGAATACCAAAAATGTAAAACCACCTTCTTAAAATATTCTAGTTATGGCAGGCAGGCAAGGCATGCTTCATCTTATTTCACTTTTCTGTCATCCATTACCCATCAACTTAGTTTCACTGGTTTATAATTAACCACACTCAAGGCCAGCAGGCTTTCAATAATTCTATGTGCGTGTGTGCGCGCTCGCCAGTGAGCTATATAGCTCCTTACAACATATAAGTTGGTTGTAAATAAAACCGTACTACTAACTCAAATCAAATGCACCTTTTAAGGTTAAATAAATAATTGGGCTCTCATCCAAGTATACAGTGAGATGAGGTTTTTTTAATATTCAACTCAATTTTCATTCTTCAAGTTTTGATCTTAAGATTTAAGAAATTATTATGTTCCATTATTAATAATAACGAATGACAACAAAATTAATAATTGAAGCCAGAATCTAAACGATGCATTTTGTATGAGATGCCTAAGGGGCCTGTTATCCCACGATGTGCCTGAGATGCCCATAAACACAAAGACCCGGTATCACACTTTATAAGTTGTTCTCAACCAAGCCAAGTTGGTTCATATACCCCACGCCAACAAAAGCTGGTCTTCAATTTTTTGTCGTCAAGCTCAATCCTCATTGGGACGTACTTATTTTAGTACTTCAAAACCGGGCAATTTTACTTAAAACATTAGATGTCTTTTTATATTTTTTGTATAAATAACCCAAATATCCACAAATATCATTCCTAACTAGCAAACTTGTATATATGTATATGTGTAAAACATTCATGTACTATATGAAAGGGGGCTGATGCTTGGAATCTGTCCTTATATGTTCTTAATTGATCTGATTCATCATATCAAATCATTGACAGAATTTCCATGTTTGGACATTGGACTTCTGATAACAATTTAAAAGTTATGCATTAGTCGGCTTTGCAGTCCAAGAAAAGTAGAAAACCAAAACATTAGTCAAGGCTTTTGGGCTGAGGAAGGACATATCGGTCATTCATAGCCGTACCGTTCCGGAACAATCCAACAGGAATTAGAAATATTCTTTTGACCGAGTCAACGGCAAGGCAATTAATAAAGAGAACTCTTATAAATGTGTTAATTTCATTAGATTTATTTGTGGAATTAACATATCTTTTTATAAAAATGAACAATTTACATAATAAATAATCAAATGACTTATTACATAAAATATAAATTCAACTCCCCGGCCAACGAGTTTCAATCTCCCGAGCTAATAATAAAGCAATGACATTCATATCACTTGAGCTAATCTAAAAAAAAATAAAAAAAAATCGATAATGCATAAAGATGCGTGTTTTAATGGATATGATGGTCCTACTCTCCTACTCATCCCAAACATTATTATTGATGAAATAATCTGCTAATTAAGAATTGAGGAACGACTAATTTTTTTAATCAGAAGACATACAAGATAAGATGTCACTGTCTCGACTATTGAAAAATAACTTCGTAGTGGACCTACACGGAGCTGGCAATCAATCTATAGATGAAAGGTCATGGGTTTGTTTACTAGACACTAGAGACATAGTATTTACTTTGTTAATGATTCATAAAAATTTAAAAAAAAAAAAAAAACCTGACAGATTTACGATGCAATTAGTGTTTCTTGTGGAACTTTTTCTTTTCCTTTTGATTTCATTCTGCCATTGTTTAACGAATAACCCTGCCAACTAAGCTTAAATACAACTTGTACTAAGCAAAGACCACTAGACTTGGTTACGACCTGAGCTAAACCACTTCAGGGTAATGAACTACATATGCCCAAACGAAAAGTATGGTACTGTATTATGCCATAAAAATTCATACAAATTGCATAAGAAATTCAAGTCATTCCTTTCACATGCATAAGAGAAATAAAAAAAATAAAAATAAAATTTAAAAGAGAGAGAGAGAATCTTCAAGCTATTTCTGGAACAGCAAATGTGCATCTTATTAAGTGACTTTCCAAAACTTCTGCTCAGTCGAATGCATATTTTCAGTTTACACAACACATTATACAAAATTAATGTTATGATTAGATCCAAATTTACTGCCATAATTTGCTTTGCTACTTCTGAGGTCCCCCTACATAATTATACTACAAGGCTAGCCTCAAACTAAAAGTGCAGCACCAAATAATGGGAAACATTACCAGGCCGAAAAGTCTTTTAGTTCTCGAGCTTGGACACCCAATTTCCTTTTCTTTGTTATAGAAATTGTCTCCACAGAAGTGTCTGGAGCAGCGGTAGATTCAATCTGAGGATTCCTTGCCTTCAAGTACTTCCCAACACCACCTCCAACAGCTCCTGTTTCCGTTCCAGTACCTGGATTGCTAAACCATGACCCAACTTTATCCTGAAATGTATAAAAACCATGCGTAAGCAACTACTAACAAAATTAGAATTAGTAAAAGTCTATAAAACAAAAAATCTTAGAAACTAACTTTGTCTTCATCCTCAGTGGCCTTTTCAGCATTAGCTTTCTCTTTCTCTTCCTCTTCTTCATCCATTTCTGCATAAGGATTGACGAATACTGTTACACTTTTTATCTTGATCTCTTCCTGCACAACCAAACAGAACATCATGATATTGAGAAATAATGCTCACAACACGGCATAGAGCTATGGTGTGCTAATCTTGGTTTTAATATATCTTCCTGAATAATCACTAGAGGCAACATATAACAGGAACTTAATGACTCACCAAAGGACGATCATCGTCATCAACAGGGACCTTCTCCATTGTTGTAAGGGTTGGCAGGCCTCCCACAACTCCACCAAAAACTGTATGTTTGAAGTTCAAATGATTTGCCGACTTGTAGAGGATGAAAAACTGTGAACCATTCGTGTGGGGACCACTGTTTGCCATGCTAACAACACCTCTTCCAGAGTGAAGCAACTTGGAGTTCACTTCATCTTTGAAGGGCTTCCCCCATATGGACTCGCCTCCTCTCCCGGTGCCAGTAGGATCACCACCTTGAATCATGAAGTTTCTATATGTAGAAAATTCAACAATAACATAAACTAAATATTACCATACTATAAGTTAAATACTTTGATTAGTATGAAGTAAATAAAGTTCCATAATACCTTATACTTCTGTGGAAAGCTACTCCATTATAATAGCCTCTTTCACATAGAGTTATGAAGTTCTCGCAAGCCCTGGGAGCTATATCACAGTGCAGCTCAATGTTCAAATCCCCATGGGTCGTCTGCAACTGAACATAACCTTTCTTTGTAGGATTTTTCTCAACTTTAACATACTCATACTCATTTTTAGTGACAGGATCATACGAAGTAGATGTGAAAGATCGTGAAGCAGCACCAGTTGTGTAACGGCTCTTCACCTAAAAGCGGATAATAAAAAAGGATTATTGAGATATTTAATAAAGGCAAATTTGACTTCATGTTTATATTTGTGTCAGCAAAATATTGCTAATTTAGTGGGGAAAGAAAAAACTAACCAGCTTTGCATTTACTGGAGTCCTGTCACCGGCCATGTGCATGGCAATCCGGGCAGCTGTTTTATCGCTTGAAGCAGCCTTTGCGGCAGCCGCACTT
This sequence comes from Pittosporum tobira, assembly GCA_032359685.1. Lineage (NCBI taxonomy): Eukaryota > Viridiplantae > Streptophyta > Magnoliopsida > Apiales > Pittosporaceae > Pittosporum > Pittosporum tobira. Next base: position 13,608 of record JAUMHB010020960.1, read on the forward strand.
CGCCCATGTACAGAAGCAGATGCAGCATCTACTATACTGTAACCGGGCTGGACTTTGGGCTCACCATTCTTTTTTGATTTGGAATCCTCCTTGATGCGTGATCTGGCTTCTAAAATGGCAGCAAGTGCAGCGGCCCGTTCGTTTTGGGCCTTATTCCCACCTCCACCATGCAAAGCGATTTCCTTTCCGGTCTCCGTTCCAAGCTCCTTTAGCATCTGCTTGATATCCCCAGTTATATTTATGTTATATGCTGGATCCGACTCCTGTTTCTTTAGTTCTGCCAAGAGATTAATAAGTTCAGAATATGGAGCGAAAAAGTTCCAGATTAAAAATAAGCAGGAGGGTAAGTCCTAGTGTCACCTTCATCATCTACTTTCAAACTTTTCTTTATGTGATCAAAATCCAGGAGAACCTTGCTGTCAAGTGCATTCGGATTCTGCACGTAAACATTAATATGTGAGGGAAAATTTGTGAAGAGATATCACTGCCGCAAAATATAAATCTAAAATAAAAATTATAAAATAATAAAAATAACCCATCGCGTGGATGCATATGAAAGACAGTAAGTACCTGAATTGTTATAATATCTTCTCTCTTAAATGGTTCATCAGTGATAAGCTCCTTCCAGTTCTTGGTTTTGAGGTTTAATTCTTTGATTGCCTGTGGGGGAAAAGAAATGAAATAGTACATTTTCATGCAAATAACTAACAAGACTGTAAATCTTAATTATGGTAAACGAGGAAACAAACCTCGTAGCAGAACACATTTCCAGTCGTCTTTATAGCAACTATGTGTGTATATTCTGTAAATACCTTGTCCAGCACTGGACAATTAAACTCTCCTACAAAAATAAGATGAACATTGTAACTGATCAATTGCCTTAAACATCAGAAGCAAATAGAGGAAGGCACACACAAAAAAAGGCCAGAACACTCCAATTTCTTATTCCTCATGCACCCAAAAATATATATGCATATAGCAATTTGCTGCCATCTCAAAAAGACATACACCTGACACATATTTGCATCTCGTGGGCTTCTCTACTCAGCCTATATAAATCTGGATAAAATGATATTTCAAATGACACAGTGATCTTAAATCCCATATAGGGCTAAGTTGCATCAAAGCCACTTTGGATGCTCTAGTAATTTAATATTTTAATTCACTTTAATTGCATATGGGAAATGTACAAAACTGAAACCCTACATTATGGAACCAATTTCCTCCTCCATTCGTTCTTCAGGCTACAACCACCCTAACTCCAAGTTCATGACACATTTGACACTGTTTTCCTTTCAATCATAGAATAAACCTTTTCCTTTCAATCATAGAATAAACCTCATAATCTAATTAGAACCCTAAAAGTTTTTAGATTGCAGATGACATATATGTTCAAACAGTAATAGCATAATGCCTGCAACATGAATTTGTTGTAAAAATCTAACCCTGGGAGTTTTTGTGGAAGTTAAGTGGAATGAGGTCCTCGTTTTTAAGTGGAACTCCAGTAACAGGATGCTTCCCGTACTTCCTGATGTAAGGAATTATGTGCCTACACCCACAATTTGCAACCATAACTCAGCAAATATTTGAAAAACAAAATCAACAAAGCAATTAAAGCACTTTTCAAACCCTAATTGTTAGATAGAAACTTACGTAATGTCGAATACGCTGCCATCAGCCGTGCATACCGGGTCCTCGAACGGTGTAAACGTGAGACTGCAGCAATAGAATGGGAGGCGTTTGAAAGGAGTGCGGAGCTCTTTGGATTTGGCACCGCCCCACTCGGTGGCCCACTCTGTGCTTGTTAGGAACATACGATCCTTGCTGTGCTGTTTCTTCCCCATTATTATACTCTAATTCCTTCCAACTGCTAAATTGAAAATATGTAATTTTGGTGCAATTAGGGTTCTGCCGTAGATTCAACTACACTAACTGATTAGCAACTAAACCCTTACCGCGCTTGATTGATTTTCTTCGTTTCTCGAGTCGGGAAATTTCTAATTTAGATTAACAGAAGCTCCAGCCAGCAGCAATCCTAATTTTGAACGAAATGTTCGAAATTACATATTTACACCGTCTACTTTATCGGTGGGCTTCTTTTATCCCCATTTTTTTTTTTTTTGGGTCAATTCATTTGTCGGATTTCACTTCGAAGTAAAATAAATTTGGTAAAATACATCTGGTGAACTTCGGCCCAGTCCAAATCCCGTTTTGTCCCACTGGACGTAAAAAGAGTCCAAGTGCCCATTTAACGTATTTTGTTACCAGATTAAGTTCTAATTAGCATTTAATCCGGTGTGATGAATGGTTATTTTTATTTTTTTTTAAATTAATATTATTTCTTTAACGAAGTTAAATTTTTAAGTATATTTAATTATTATATTATCTAAGAATATATTTACCATTTATTCTATTAAAAGTAATTAATAGGAATATGGAGACATTAAATATTAAACAAAATAATAAAATTAATTTATAGCTTTTAAATTTAAGAATAAAAACTCTCTTATTATATTATATTTAATTTTATATTTATTCCATATTAAGGAGAATAAATTACTTTGATAGATAATTAATAAAAAAAAATATAGGCGTGGAAAGAAAAATATATTAATAATAATGCAGAAAATATTTGATAGAATACATAAAAAAAAATTAGATAAAATTTCAATTATAAACATAATAAAACTACCAAAAAAGTTTTTTGGATAAGATGCTGTTCCGATGTCTATTACCATTCCCATTTGGAGCGAAATTCACTTCGCCAATGGCTTTATTATCGTTTTATTACCAAATAAATAACTTTTTTGATGGGGTCAATTTGTTATCATCACCACTACTTTACCACAAGTACTATTTGACTTTGATATTTCATTTGTGAGTTGGGACAAAAAAAAAATAAAAAAAATTAAGCTGGAACCAAAAAAAAATTACTAGTTTTATTTTATTTAGTTTTATTTTATTGTATTTGTGAATTTGTGAATTTGTGATAGAAATTTTAATAAGTTTTTTTTATTGTGTTTATAATTTAAAAAAAAAAATACTTTACTATTATACCCCAATTATTATTACTTGCATATTTTACAAGACAAAACATTAATCAATTCCAAAAAAAATTGTAACAAACTTTAGACTCAGTATAATGCTCTTAAATTTGATACTCCTATATTTCTTTTTTTGATAAAATGATTATCAAAAATTAAAAGAAATGCCATGCTACAACAAAATGAAAAATTTAAAAAGATCGTAGTCTTTCATATGGGATTCCTTATAATGTATGCACTATGTCATATGCAAATGTCAAACAGGAATGACATAAGGCCACTTAGAAAGCTATCAAGTATAATGAGGATATGACATGTAAATAAAAATTATTTGTATCACAAAGTAAGGGTAATATAGGTATATAAATCATCAACTTCGGAGCATTTTCTTTTTTAGCCAAATCTTATCATTTTAGACAAAAAAAATTGGCATGAAAACTAGATTATTTTTCTTTTTTATTTTTTTACTGTCAAGTGAAAAACTCACAAATATAAGAAAGTAATAAAAAAAAAATCCTACTTTTTTATCATTTTTATTTATTTTCTATAGGTTTTAAGAATTACAAATAAGCCGGAGTATTTTACAAACTACAACCGGATTCTGAAACTAATCAAAGGTTCCACGGCCTAGAATGAATGAAATTATAATTTGGTTAATATACACTTTAAACTTAATATGTTTTTAGAAAGTAAATCTCGATATTTTTTCAGCAACTTGAATTTAAAGTCTAAATTTTATAAACTTAAACCTTTCAGTCATAATTTTTTATCGGAAATTCTATACTTATGTGAGATTTATTGATATTTGAGAGGCAAATTAATCATTAAAGGGAAAATTTACTATTTTTTTTTATCATGTTATATACTTTGATCAATTTGGATACTCTTTAAATATTAAAAATGTCATTTAAAATAAAATTTTTGGCAAAACTATGACCGAAATGTTTAAAGTATAATAGAGCTTAGACTTTTGGATTAAATTTATTAAAAAAATAATCAAAATTTACCTTCTAAACTCTAAAAGTTATAAGGTTTAAAGTGTATTTTAGCCTTATATTTTTATAAATTTCAAGAAATATTTTATCCGTCTTAATATAATTTTAATATTTAAATTTTTACAAAATTTTAAAAATATTAAATTATAAAAAATATTTAAATTATTATTATAATAGTATAATTTTAGATTGTAGATAAATAATTAAAATGATGAATCATAATATTGAAGTAATGCTTTAAAATAATTTTAGATAATAAAATAGTTGTTAAAATGATGAATTATAATATTAAAGTATTAATTCAACTGATAGGTTATAATATTAGAGTAATAATTGAAATAATGAGTTATGTTAATAAAATAAGAGTAAATTTGAAAATTTATTTTATTAGGATTTTCTGGAATAAAAATATTATAATAATTTTCTAAAATAAAAAAAATATTATAATTAAAATAGGACGGAAATAATTTAGTAAAAGGAAAAGAAGCCAGAAAGTAAAAGAGCCTTGACAGTGGACACACAGGCCGCACTTACTAGTTACTACATTCGTAACTTTAAATCAGTACTCCCCCGCTCCGTATAAAAATTGAACATAATAATTATTTTTTGTCAGTTTTAAACTAATAAATAAAATAGTGTTATACACTTTTAAGTATATTAAATTATAGGTATAAATAAATTTGACAAATTATGTGTTAAAATATAATTTTTTAATCAAAGTATAAATAAATTTTGTTATTGTAATTAATTAAATTTTGATATATTTATTGGTGTATTTATTAATATATAAAATATTATTATTAGATGTGTATCTTTCTTCTTTTGAAGATAGCATTATAAATTTGAAAAAAGTAATCTTTAAACCGAGGCATGCTACCTAATTTTGCCGATCAAACCAAAGTAATTACAGAAAAGAAGATCAAGCTTCCACAACTGCAATCTTTCTCACCAAAATTTTCAGATTTTGAAACTTAATCAGAAAGTTAAGACCCCTTGATTCTTTGATCGTTCAAGTTTGCTCCATCTCTATTCTCCATTTACCAACTGTAATAGAGGAAAGGGTGTTGGCGTGAGGTGATGGCCGTGCTGTTTTCAATGGTGGTTGACTGTATTTCTACGCTGTGGGGTCTGCAGGAACGGCGTTTCGTCACCGTGTTTGAGGTTGTCAGCTCAGCTGCCAGGTCCTTTACCATGTCCCTCGCTTTCTGCTTCTTGATAACTAATCGACGATGAAATGAAATGGATGTTAATTTCCTCTGATTTTTCATAAATTTCTTACTCTTTATATAATCGTTTGTTCATATTCTATCTCGAGTCATGTAAAGGAATACTTGGAATGATAATTTTAGTATGGTGTTTTAATTACATATTCCATTCTCATTATTGGCAATTTATTTTTTATATTTTTTTTTTTGGGCAATTTGCAACTATTGAGAGGACGGATATGATTTCTGCTCTTGTATGTTGGATGGATCCGTGAGGTGCCTTATTGCTGATATAATATGTTTACATCAACAGGATTGCACCTCCAATTTTATTATACAACAATTTATGCACAAACAACATGATTTGATATAGATCATATCTGTCATGACTTATTCGATCAGTTTATAGTTTTTTTTTTAAATATAAATTATTTTAAAAACATATGTTTGTGTTTATTTGAAACAAGTTTTAAGTTGAGAACAAAAAAAAAATGGTTTTTTTTTTGTTTTGTTTAATACAACTTATTTAAATTTATTATAACTTGTTTTCAAAAATCAACTATTTTAAAATTATTTATTTTTGCTATTTTTTTTAAATAATCTTTTTTTTAAATCTATAGTTTATTCAAATTAACAAATAAATTTTATGGATATTTCAAAGTTGAGACAAACATAGGCATAGTCGGGAAACAACCTAAGAACTACTATAAGCCCAAAGATGTGTCCGGTTACATATCTATAACTTGTATGAAGTGTCACTAGGTAAACTTCAAAATGAGGGTTCATGCTTGACCGGGATGCATTGCAAAACAAACACACACACAAAACAAAGGGCAGGAAGGAAGGCATTACTCGATGCAAGAACTTACAATTTTTTTGATTTATGTGCATTTGGAAGTTGGTGCAGACAAATTTAAAAATAGCAATAATCGCCCACCTCAGGGCTCAAGTGAGGTGGGTTTCTCCTATAAATAGCAACTGTGGCCTAGGATTTGGTAATTTTAAGGTCTTGCTATCTATCTATTCGTTTTTTACTATAAATGCCTTGTTTTGGCTACAACGTTGTCAATATTAATGGACTGCATTTCCACGATTTGGGGTCTGCAGGAGCGACGTTTCGGGTACATATTTGACGTTGTGAGGTCCGCCGCCAGGTCCTTTAACACAGCCCTTACTTTGTTTTTTTCAATGATTTATCACAGACTTGGTGAACTCTGGGTACATTTTAGTTATGAAGCTTTGTGAATTGTGATAAAAGTTCGTATTGTTTCCTACTCAGCCCATACCAGAGGCTAACCAGCATAATCATAATATTTTAGTAGGACTTTCCAGCATATATATAATTCATATTTTCTTTTCTTTTTGTGGACAAAATATTATACTAGTAGTCATCTCAT
>JAUMHB010020982.1:0-26697 GCA_032359685.1 Pittosporum tobira
ATATAACATAGAAGTTGTATCAATAAAATGTGTGGGAAATTATTCATTGAAATTATAGCAGTACCCACTCTTTAACACATCGTACTACCAATCTTTTCAACGTTCTGAGCAATAGTGTAATAGTTAAGATTCAGTAAACAGCAGAATTTAATTCGGAAGCAAGGTGTCTGACTCAATTGGATAAATATACCAAGAACACACCTTCCAAGACTCGTCTAAGTAATAGGGTTTCGGATAGCTATCTCTGCAAACCAAAGGCTTAAAGTGTGATTACCATTCCAGAGCGCCAAACCATGGTATCAGAGAGAACCGACAAAAATTCGAGTTGTCTGAAACATCTATGCATGAGTCCAAATTGTTTGTGAATTGTGATGAAAAGAGATTATGAAATTCGAGTTGTCGTCTGAAACATCACATGTTCCAACTGTTAAGCTCTTTCAATTGTATTAGTTGGATTAAAATTCATGTCCATGAAATAGGTGAATGACATGAACTTAGAAGCAAGATAATACAGAGACCATAAAAAAAAAATGGAGATTTTTCGGATGTATATTCATTAGTCATTAGTAACACTGCATGGTACAAATACACATCTATAAAACAGATCGAGATGCACACCTCTCTACATTCCCCAAAACGTGAAGATACATAGCTTGAAATCCTCTTCTCCATGTGACGCATGCGCATGTAGTGGCAATTCTGCAAGGTTCTCATGAATTTTTTTTTTTTTTATTTTTTATCAAGGACAATAAAAATATAACTTTGTATATATTATACTGGATAGATTCTCATTATTATTATTATTATTTCCATATATATAATTACAAACATCAACTTTTATCTTCTTTTATGGGTAGGATCTTAATTACAAGCATTTGACCCAACATGTAAGAGTGATGCATGAGGGTTGTTTCCTAAATTTTGATATCTAAAATTTTAGTTTATAAATGGTTCTACCAAACTAACATCTAATTACTAATTCATGATATTTAATGAGCTCTTAATGTGTTAAACAAGATTATGATTTTGGGATTACGAGTTCGTAATTTTATTCTTACATCAAGTGTAATACTTTTTAAATGTAAATTGTTCTTCAATTTTTAAAAGCCTAAAACTAATAGTATTTTAAATAAATACGAAAAAGAGTTATATGGACTACAAGGAGGTGTTGAGATTAATTCACTCAAACAAGACAAGTTCTCAAAATCTCACATTTACACTTAACAATAAATTTAGAAGACTACTTCAAGCTGATAATAGACAATGCTACTCATGAGTGCAAGCTTGAGCGGATAGTCTATGCTCGTCTTAGGACTACACTAATATTGGCCGAACCAATCCAACTGCCGGACCGATTAAATCATAAGGTAAGCCAAACTGATCCAATTGAATTCATTTGTATTACCTTTTTACATATGTTAAGAAACTAGAAGAAAGAACATAATAATACGTATATAATTAATTTTTACATATAAGATCCCACTTAGTTAAATTATAAAATTTTGTCTTTATAAAAAATAATACTTTATTCGTTATTAAAGAAAAATGACTAAAATTTAAAGGGTTAATGACAAAATTGTACTTCGAAGTTATTAAATTCTCCATTATATTCTTCAAAGTATAGAAGCATTTAAAATTATACCCAAAGTTTTCTTGAAAAACAGAAATGCCCAGTTTCTTTAGTTTTTGCAGGGATTAAGATTATTTTCCCATTGTTTTTTCAGTTGCTTCATAAGTCCCTATGATAAAATTAATTGAAGATATGTAAATAGTTGTCAATTGTCAAAATTCTCATAATAGTCAAATACATATATGTATCTCTACAATTAAATACATAGCAAGAATAGTCAAATAGTATTTAACTGTATTCCATCCTAAAACTAACGAGAGGAGAAGCTTTTGTTTCTTAAGAAAACAACAGGGGTATCGTTTTATCTGTTAATATACTTTGAGGAGCATAATAGAGAAGTTGATATCTTTATGGTATAATATTGTCATTAATGTCAAATTAAAAGTATGTAAATTGAGAAAACTAACTCTCTTAAGAGAGACGATATATTTTTGAAACTTTTATGTTAATAAGAAGTCATACAAGAAAAAACATAGTACTTAAAAGATAATCTGAGAGGATATAGATATCATTTAATCATAAATCTACTCATAATATCATTTATTTTACGATAAATATAAAGATACTTAGCCTATTTCTGTTTAGAACAATGCAAGTATACTCCATCCAAATAATTTTGAGAGTAAAAATTGTTTTTATGTGAGTTTTAGTTATTGTATTGAACCCTTCAAATTGGCTACTTTGTTTTTTTTTTTTTTTAAAAAAAAAAAAAAAACTCATAATTATACTATTTATGTATTACATGTATTGAGAAAACATATAATCCTGGGCTAACAAAAAATGGTCTAACGGATATAAATAATAAGTTATATTATAGTATTTTACACAGATTATTTGAAACAAGTTAGAAATAAGCTATAAATTGAGTACAACCATATGATGCCCAAAAAAAAATGACTCACTTGTATTTTTTCTTCACCTTATAATTTATTCGCAACAATATTTTGAATAAATATTTTATACTTATAAATAGTTGTATAAAAAACATGAAAAAAAAAAAGATGTGCACACTTGCTCATATAATTAGGTGAACATGAGTGTTTTAAGTATTGTATCCCATCAAATTAATAGTAAAAAGTATAATATTTAAAGCACTCATTCTGACCTAATTATATGAGCAAATATGCACGTCTCGCACTTTCAAAAAACAAACGTTTCAACTTATAATTATTTAAATTTATAAATAAATTTCAAATGTAATTAAATACGGGAAACATGGGCCATAGTATGTGACGGTGAGACTCAGTGAGTCACGCGCGGCCCAAAGGATTGTTGTGAAAGCACTCAACTAAATTAGGAATAAAAATTCGCGGCAAAGGGGTCACATTTGACCAAGTTTTCAAATACATTTCGCGGCAAAAGCTACTGTATTACCAAACAAGATATTGAAAAGATAACAGCCAATAATAGAACGCCACGTATCCTCTCAGTTTCTCCAAAATATTTTGTCATTTGCTCTCTCTCCCGCCAATCTCTCCATCTTCTTCAAATCTCCAACCCTCAAATAAAAAGCTCAGAACTTTCATAACGCTAAAGATAAGTGCACAAATGGGTATCAAAGATCTTCTAAGGTTCTTGAAGCCCTACGTTGAACCAATTCACATCAAGAAATATGCCGGCAAGCGTGTAAATATACCTATACCCTTCTACTATTTTCCTTTCTTTGCATTTAACCATTGTACATTGTAAGATTTTCTTGTGTATCCAGTCAATCAATTCACATATAGTTCTTTTGAGTTTTAACACTTTTTTTTTTTTTGATTTTGAAATCTGGGTACAGGTGGGAATTGATGCTTATTCATGGCTTCACAAAGGAGGTGCCTTTTTTTGGTTTTCTGATTTTTTTCAGTATGTTGAGATAATTTGGTAGCAATTTTGTAGCAGTGATTGCAAATAGGGCTGTAAAATGAACTAGACTGTTCAGACTCAGTTCAAACTTGCTCGACTAAAAGCTTGATTTGAGCTCCATTTTAAAATATTAATGAGTAGAATATGAACTAATTTTAAAGCTTAGTTGCTTACTCGGACCTTTTTGAATTGCATCGTTGCTCATTTTAAAGCTTAGTTGTTACTCAGACCTTTTTGAATTGCATCTTTTCTTTTAATACTAAGAGTAACTCGCGTGAAAAATTGAAAATACTCATACTCAAATTGTAATCTCGCTGGACTTGGTAGTTAAATGAGCCCAAAACAAGCACCTTGACTCCACTCTTACCGTGTACAACCCTAATTGCAAATTTATAAACTCCCGGTACCATAAAAAGAGTTCCATTTATTTCAAAAATTATTCCACCAAAAAGGTTCCATTTTTGGTGATGACACAAATGTTCTGAAGTTTAACATCTAATTTCACTATCATGACATCAATAATAATGTGTCTGTAAAGTTTACGAATTTTGCAAATGGGACTTGTTTTGCGAGGCTGCTGGATTATTGTATTCTTTTTCGGCATTGGAATTGATTAATGGTTGTGGAAATTGTCAGCTTATTCATGTAGTATGGAGCTTTGTCTCAACATGGATGGTGATAAGAAATTGCAGTACTTAAAGTACTGTATGCACCGTATCAATCTGCTCCGCCACCATAAAGTCACACCGGTAGTTGTTTTTGATGGAGGAAACCTCCCGTGTAAGGCAGGGGAACAGCAAGATCGCTACAGGCATGTTATTTTGATAATTATCAGCTTCACATTATCACATAGTACTTTCTAGTTTAGTATATCACCTTTTAATGATTAAGACCTTGACAATTGTTATATTTGTTCCTAAATTTTATTGGGTTTTTAGGAAAAGGAAGGCTAATCTTGATTTGGCTATGGAGAAGCACAAGGAAGGGAATACTAGAGCTGCATATGAGCTGTTTCAGGTATATTTGCTTTTCTTCTTCTTCTTGGCTGCTGTGTCTTTGATTGGTTGAGTTCAGTTATGTTAGAAGTGCTCGTGCCAATTTTATTTAATTTGCCCAATTTGGAAATAGTAGTCAGTAGCATGAGACTATCAGTATGCTTATAACCCTTTTCTGTATCACTTCCATTTAGTGGTTGCTGTACATTTCAAACGTGAGTTTGTAGATACCTGGAATTATATAGATAGACATTCTCTAGTTCTAAAGTCTTATAGGTATTTTCTGAATAGGATATGCTTCAAGTCCTGTTCTTTTCTGTTGTCAGCTCATTATTCATGTACATAGCCATAATTGATGTTGGCTGTCACTAAGCACTTTTATGTCACTGTCTTATTTTTTGACATGTAGAGGGCGGTGAGTATTACTCCAGCCATGGCACATCAACTGGTTGAGGTACCTCCAATTATATTTTAAAATTTTTATCAGCATATTACTATGTTCTTCAAGGTTGCATATCGTATTATGTTTTTCATTCATAGGACTTACTTTTTGTTGGCTGACCGAAAACACTTTTATGTGCTACTCTAAGTCAGACTATATTCTTTGGCTGATGATTTAAGATATATGAATTTTACTAACTTTGACTAAATAAACCACCAATTTTCCAGATTCTGAGATCGGAAAACATTGAATTTGTAGTAGCTCCATATGAGGCAGATGCTCAGTTAGCATACTTGTCCACTCTTGAACCAGAAAAAGGTGGAATAGCAGCAGTGATTTCAGAGGATAGTGATCTGCTGTGCTATGGTTGCCAAGCTGTAAGATTTCACAAACCTATGGAAGGAGTTTTTTCTCTCTCCTTATGACTTCAGTCTCTTCTTCCATGTATTAAAGCTGTCTTGTTTTGATTTGAATGGGCTGTGGCAGGTCGTTTTTAAGATGGACAAGTTCGGCAATGGCGAGGAGATAGTGCTGGACAAGGTTTTCAATTCAACGTCTTGTTTACCTTCCTTCCAAAATTTTGATAAAAACTTGTTCATAGGTGAGTGCTTGTGACACTTTTGTAGCTCTTCTTAATGTGTAGTATATATTTATATTCTTAAGATTGGACTAAGTCTCTGCCTTGTAATTTCTACTTCCTCTAAACCAATCCCTAAACCTAAAAACGAAAGCAAAACAGAATTAAAATATGTGGTAATATTCTCTTCCATGGGGAAATGTAAATGCATTGCTCTGTCCAGTGTAATTGTGTGTCTATGAATTGCACTATATTTAAATTCATTTGATTCAAGGAAAAAGCTTATACTGCAGGTATGTGTGTTTTAGCTGGCTGCGACTTCCTTCCATCTATTCCAGGAATAGGGATGGCAAAGGCTTATTCTTTGGTGTCTAAGTATCGGAACTTGGACAGGGTAAGCATAACTTCTTACTCTGCATCTATATATATATATATATATATTTGATAATCATACGCTCCTATATAGTTAGTTATTTTGTAAGGTGAATTGTTGTTGATAGTATTTCTTTTTCCTAATTATGAACTGCATGCTGCTTCAGTTAATTTGAATGCTCCTGTTTATATATGCATTGTCGTGAAATCATATATACTTGAAATATGTGTGCATTGTCGTGAGACAGTTCAAAGTTGAAGAATTATCCGTTTTGGAAAATTTTGAAACTGAAAGAACTCTCTAATAACTTTTACTAGTTTGCAGTTCTGTGATTGGTTTTTCATATTAGGTTAAATTTAAGTGTAGATATTACAAATGTAAAGGAGAATGCCATTCAAATCTACTATGAAATGAAGGTAGGACATAAGCTTCATGGGATGTCCATATTAATAAAGCACGTGATATCATACTGCAATTGAAGGACATTTTAAGTTTTGGAAAACTTAAAAGAGGATTGTTTAATTTTTGCAATTAATTGATGTGCTTTCTAGGAAGTCCACATCTTGCACCAAACATTCTTTGTAGGTGTTCATTTTTGTTATTTAAATATTTGCACCATCACATTCTCCTTATGAAGATTGCATTGGATGCCATATTTGCAGGTACTATCAATCTTAAAATTTGAGAAGGGCAATCAAGTGCCTGAAGATTACATAAAATCCTTCAAAGAGGCGATTGCAGTTTTCCAGCATGCCCGAGTGTATGTAAACTTTATCATAACCTGACATTTATTTTCTTTTTCTCAATATTGCATCAGAAATGTATTCATATTTTCCATCTTCTGCAGATATGATACGCTCTCAAAGAGCCTCAAACACCTTAAGCCTATTCCAGAGCATGTTTTGCAGTCTCTTGACAATGAGATTGATTTCCTGGGGCTGTATCCTTTTTTTTTTAAAAGGAAATTATATATTTCAATATAATCTTGTCAAATTTAGTTAAATGTTAGTATCACAATAATTGCTGCTGGCAAGTCTTATACTACCTCCGTACCGTAAAAGAATCCCAGTTAAAAAATTACAAATATTAAGGATGTATTCTCTTTCATATTTACCTGTGAACATAATAAGTGATTAGTTTAATAGTGTTCACATGAATAAATAAATTGGGATAGTTCATAAACTTGAAAATATTGTGTTATTTTATATTATAATCAACAAAACCAAGACTTTTCTTGTGAAAAAACAAAATTGGCAAATAAGACTCTTGTGGAACTGAGGGAGTGTAATTTTGCCAAAAAAGATGAACGCTTTCATGGTTTTACCCCTTAACTATCAGCAGAGATATATCTCCTTCAATGGCTATTGCAATAGCTGAAGGTAAATTGGATCCCAGTACAATGGAGGCCTTCAATTACTTTCCAAGTTCTGGGAGTAATCTGATTCCTACTGCCACATTCCTGGCTGACCGAGACCTGAGACAAGAGGCCACAACTATGTCTACTCATGAAAGCTGCTTCACTTTAGTTTCCTCATATAAAACCAGAAGACGAAAAATTACAGGCAAGTGTTTTCTTTACCCTGTATGATTTACAACTACATTAAAACCTTAATATTTGCAATATTTTCAAGGGGGACTATTTTTGTGGGACGGGGTAATATTCATGTTTGTATGTTCACAATTCTTCCTTGTCATGCCAGCAAAGGAACAGGAGACTGTTCTTGAAGAAAGGAAGCCACTACGTGAATTAAACGAAAGCAAGTACTTGAATGAATTCTTATCACTTGAGAAACTGGTAATGCCTTTCAAAACCGGAACCTCAGAAGAAATTACAATATCTCCTGATAAAAATCAAGCAGTGGTGTCCGACAACAACCCCTTCAAGAAAAGAAAGTTAGATGAACTTGTGTTGGACGATCACACGGAGACTTTTACAGAACAAGTTTCTATGGTGACCGAGGTTGAAAGCTTGGAAGTCTTGTGTGTCACCCCGGAATCACAAAAAAGTGTGGAGTCTAAACCTGTCAAGATTGCTGAAGGTGAAAGTAGAGGTAGAGGTAGAGGTGAAAAGAAGGCGAGAAAAAGAGAGAACATCAGTTCGGAAAATAAGAACAGTATTTTGAATTTCTTTTCTCCTGTGTAACATTCAATTTTCTTTTGGAATTAAATTATTTCCTGATCACCATAATTTTGGATTGGCTTCAGATTTATTTTTTTAAGGTTCACTAGCAAATTGATACCGCCCAGGCGGGATAATTCCGTAATCTGCACATTTTATGTGGGCCAACTGATTCACTTGGCAATTTTTTTTTAAAGATAATAGAATTTCATATTAAAGAAGGACTACTCTTTATACTTCATCTGTTTGAAAAGGACGAGTAAAATGGATAAAGTACATATATTAAGAAAAATAATTTTTTAAAAGAGTAAAATTTTTTGATAAAATTGTTTTTACAAATGTATTTTATAATGATAGAGAGAGAAAAAATAGTTTTGATGTGATATAAAATAAAAATAAAAAAGTAATTACAAATTAAAAGTGATATATTAAATTATTCTTTTTGAGAACGATGAAAAAAGTATCCTAGGCACATTTTATTTTTTTTAAGACAGGGAGTATATAAAAAATATTTGAGTTTGGCTCAAATGATAAACTACTAAACAAAGGCAACCTGAACTTTTGTTTAGGCTTGATTCCATTTTTGACCTTGTTTCCTTTATTGTAAGGTTAAATTAATAGAACTATAATAAATTATAATTGTAGAAATTTAGAGTACAAGTATCATTTAGCGAATGTATGAGCATGTGTAGGTGGACACATACGTACGTGCATTTTGCAACCAATACATTAATAGTCGGCCATCTTGGTGGATGGTCAGGATCTGAGTTCGGGAGTGGCATACTGATTGTCTAGTTGACGGTTTATTCATGAGATAACCTAGCGAATAACACTTAAAAATCCTAACTTAATATGACAATTGCAGATGTGTTGTCTGCAAAATGTCTATCTGCCCTCTATATATACTAGTACATATATAAGTTGACCAAATTGCCACTAAGACATGGAAAAAAAGACTGCTCTTATTGAACATATGAAACAAGAGAATACATTGCATCTTGAGTCATTGCGTAGAGCTTTATTGATACGAAAGTACATGGTTTGCTAACTACTCCGCTACATATATCCTAAGCAAACCAAAACATGAGACAGAAAGAGGCTGGTGCAGCTTACTGCTTCTTTCGAGCAAGTAATTTCTGGAACCAATACGCCGACATCTTAGGAGTCCTCTTGAGGGTTTTGAAATCGACAAAAACTATGCCAAACCTCGAAGTGTATCCTAATCTCCATTCGAAGTTATCTAGCAAAGACCATGCAAAATAGCCTACTAGATTTGCTCCCTCGTCGACAGTCTTCTTCAGTTCCTTCAAGTAGGCCCTGTAGTAGTTGATCCTCGTGGTGTCGTGCAAAGCTTTGGGAATCGTGAGATTTCCGGGGTCGTCCATGCCTGCAAAACAAGCACACTCACTTACATTTAGAAGGATTCTGAAAGGAAAATATATCCTTGATATTTGTAAAAGTTTTCGTTAATATTTTCCCCTATTGCTTACCATTTTCAGAAAGAATCATAAGAGGGTTTCCATAACGTTCCTTAACATATATTATGGCTTTGTGTAAACCCCATGGTACATTGTAGAGCCAGTAAGAATATGCCTGGAGGTTTACAAAATTAAGCATCTTATAATTATAACTTCATGTATAGTTGAACATTATGAAAATGGTTATTAGTATGTATTATATAAAATTTCGATGCACTAACCGTTGGACCAATTGGTACTCCTTTGCGAGCATCTGCAAAATCGATCATAAGGACACAACAAAATGGTTCAGCAACGATAAAGCTATCGAGTACTCATTCTGTCCCAAAAAAGAGTACCATTTTTAGAAAGTAGAGACTAATTTTTGGACATGAAAAAGTGAAGGAAAAAACCATCTTACAAGCAAATCCAGCATTCCAGTCCTGCTGATAACCAAATTCTTTTGGTGGGTTGGATGGATGAGGATTATACATGTAGTAAGCAGTGTATTGGTTTATACCCACGATATCAAAGGAACCCTTCACAAGCTTAACCTCTTCTTTCGTGAATTTGGGTAGCCTTTTTCCAACTATATTTTGCATGGTTTTCGGATACTCACCATATACGATGGGATGCAGAAACCTGTCCGAACAGCAAAAACATTGTTTTAGTTATGCAGAATGTGTTTGGAGCCGCGAATAATTCCATAATTTGGAAAAACAGAGGGTTTTTGCATATATTGTGCTCCCATTGAAGGAAAAAGAAAAGGTAAAACCAAAAAAATGGCATCAAAATGAAGTGCAATTGTACAATAATGTGGAGAGCTTCTTCGTACCATCCAAGATGAAAGTCTCTTGCTCTTTGAGCTGCAAGATTGTCAGCTTTTGAACTTGTAAGAGGTTCATACCAAACAAAATCCAAGAGAATTCCGATCCTTCCCTTTTGTGTTTTCTGAAATTCATAAGTAATAAGATAATTATTATCCATTTCTGGAGAAAATATTCAATATCAGGGTGATATAGTATCATCATGCTAACATGATATCATATTCCAAAACGGGAGTGATATTTTCACGATTTTTGATATAAAATGTGAATCTTACTTGATACTTGGTACGATATCTTTGAACTGCAGATGCATGGCACAAAATCAGATTATGAGCTACAATGTAAGGCTCGGTGCCAGAATTCCCAGCAGTGCAATTTCCATATGATTTAGAGCATCTTCCAGGTGCAAAAAAGCCGTTGTCATAGCCAAGAGCAGCTACGACTCTAGGTTCATTAAATGTAAACCAGTTCTTGACTCTGTCCCCAAATTCCTTGAAGCAGAACTCTGCGTAATCAGCAAAATCTTTCCTGCACAGTTCAAGATTTGATCAAATTTTAAGTTCGGAAAGCAAATCGTACGCAACAATGAACAAGAACGCACAATTAGTATTATTTCTCGTGAAAAAACTCGTTTAACTTAATGAACCAAGCTGAAATTAAAGGTTGTTTTTTTTTTTTTGAGTTCTGGTATTGGACACTAAAGGTAACAGGTGTAAATGAATTAAGCTTTCATGAACAAATTCAAGCTTGACTCATTTAAAACTTTAGTTCGAATACGATAAAAACTCATTTAAATTAATAAATCGAGTTTGAAAAAAAAACTCGTTTAGTCTGATGAGCTCGAGCTCGGCTCATTTACACCTGGAGTTGTATGCATCCAAAGATTTAACATAGCTAACTTATCTCTTTAACTTTCTCTTAAAGCGTCAAAATTAACGTACCACTAGTGAATGCCGTAAAATAATACCGTCCGTCTATATTAAATGTATACTAAAATCTGTATGGAACAAATGCTAATGGCTTTTGCAATACTTACACTACTTCACGGCCTAACCATCCGTTATACTTCTCCTGAAGTGCTTGAGGAAGATCGTAGTGATTAAGATTAGCATAAGGGGTAATGCCTGCAAGACAGATATAAAGTAGTAGGTATATTTTCATAACTCCCTTAGGAAAATCCTTAGTTTGAATAAGAATGTATGATCGTAAAAGTCAACTTAGGACAACTGAAATGGAACGGAAAGAGTATCACTAAATATACCTCTTTCGATCATGTAGTCTATCAACCTGTTATAGTAAGCAACTCCCTTCCAATTGATTTTCCCAGTACCCTCTACATTTTGCAATAAAAATTGACATAAAACATATTAAATTTGTATGCTTGGTGAGTCGTTACTTGCACCCGGTACCCACACGGTAAAATAATGACTGCGAGTCAAACTTTATTTAAAAAAATAATAATAAATAAATTTGTACAGTTGTTTGTTTGCGAGGTTTTTTTTTACTTGGGAAAATTCTGGACCATGAGATGGAGAATCGGTACGCATCAAAGTTGAGCTTCACCATGAGATCAATGTCTTCCTGCATAAACATGGAAGAGAATTAATAATTTCATATGTTTCCTCATAGGAGCTTGGCTTAATCATTCTACTCTAATCGTTTGGCTCAAAAAACAAAAAAAAAAAAAAAAAAAAAAAAAAAAAAAAAAAAAAGGTGTGATATTTTGACCAATAACATACTAAGTAGTAACTGGGGTCTACATTTTTGTTTTCTAATTTCTAATTTAAAAGCCATTTTCTGAGTTCATGTCAATAGCAAATTGCATCATTATAGTTATCAGTGGGCACTTTATTACTTCAAGTGTCAATTATAATACATTTTTTTCTTTGACAAAATGTAACAAAAATGACTTTTAAATTGTAAATTAAGCAAAAATAATTATAACGATAGTGTTTTTGGTTTTGCCGTGTTCAATTAAAACTAGTTAGAATAAATTAAATTTTTAATAATTTAATTAAAATAATTAAAAAGCCAAACTACTCAAATAAATCTAGATGAGAAGAATCGCAGCCTGTGTTACCGTTACAAACTATTAAATTAATTAAAAGCTTACTTTATATCTGTGATACTGGTCCACAGAGACCTCTCCACTGGCATTGTTGGGTTCACGACCTGTGTCCACGAGACAAATTAGCCCAAATAAATAAATAAATAAATCAATGTTCAAAATAAAAAATACAGTGAAAATAATTGAGAAAATCTGGCCGAACTTGTCACCTTGGGTAGGTTGGATGTAACTCATCAATTATTATGTCTCACCAGATTCTAGTACGTAATTACTTACTTCGTCCCATTTAAATTATAACGGTTTTATTTTTTGTAAAATTTTAAAAATATGTTTGATATTATAATTTTAAATAAAAGAATAGTAATTGATATATTAATTTAAAATAAGATAATAATAATTAAAGTAGTGAGCCATATTTGATAAAGTAAAGATAATTTAGAGAATTAATATTATTAAACTTTTCAAATTAGATATGTTATAATAATGTGGTGTGTCCAAAAATGGCAAGTGTTGCAATATAAATGAGACGGAGGGAATATAAATACTATTAAATTCTTATCTCATTTCGATTGTTTATAAATATAAAATTGTTTATAATTTTCATTTAAAATGGCAATTTAATGTAATGCATCCTCTTCAAAGAAAAATTACAAATCTTTTTTCTGTAGAATCTATTCAAAACCATAGTCTTCATTCATGAAATTTAAACTGAAATAAAGGTAGCATCTTGGATGTCAATCATTTTGTCCCAAATATAAAATTTCAGAAATAACATTTTTTTGCCAAACTAGCTGTAACATATTTTCAAAGCTTAAAAGCATTTTTCATTTGTATTTTCTCACGTTTTAGACATTTGACATTGGGAAAAAAAACTTTTAAAAATTAAATCTTGAATCACATAAATTTATTCAAATTGAATATTCTAATAAAAATCTGTCTAATTTTGGACGAATTATATCATGTGCCTCTCACATGTAGTACTATAAGAAAATTTTAGTAATTTCATACTCTCTCAATTGAATTTCAAAAAATTCTTCAACTTCTTGCATGATTTAAGGTTCACAAGAGAGGTTGTTAAATGATCGAAATACCCTCATAAAAATGTCTGTGAAAGACAGATGATCTATTCTGATCAAAATTAGATTGATTTCTATCAGAAATTTTAATTTGAAAAAATCCGTATAGTTCATGATTCAAGTTCTATTCCTATTTCTTTAATTTAATTAATTAATTAATTTTTAATTTTGAATTTCAACGTCTGAAAAACGTAAAATCATAAAGTTCTATTACTATTTCTTTAATTTAATTTAATTTAATTAATTAATTAATTTTAATTAATTAATTAATTTTAATTTTGAATTTTTAATCAGAAGTACTCAACTGCTGAAATATCAAGATTAATACATGCACTATATTGGAGCTCAAATTACAACATGCTACTACGCCGTGCTCAAAATTTAAATTCTATTGTTAAAGGTTTTATCTCGTATGGTGGGTACCAAATTTTTCGACACATACCTTTTACCAAATGATATGTATCCAGCTAAATATTCCCTGGAAAAAGTTGAAGAACCGACGTTTTTCTTCTTTTGATGTTGACAATTTAAATATCTTTATTTATACCTTATAAAACATGTATTTTAATTTTGTAAAAAATAATTAAATTATACAAATAATATTTAGGGTGTATTTATCAGTTTTCAACGAAAAATGGTACTATTAGTAATTGGAAATGAAAGGTATAATTACCAGGTTCTTTAATGAAGACGTCCCAAATACTAGGCCCCCGTCCCTCCTTGCTAGCCATTCCTTCAACTTGGTAAGCCGACGTCGCCGTTCCGAACAGAAACCCCTTCGGAAAACTCTCCCTGCTCAACCCGCCGGTGTCCAAATTAACCTTCTCCGGCGACTTATCCACTTGTTCCTCACCACTGAACTCCTGCGCCGCCCCATGAATGAACTGAACCACCACCAGAGTAAGAAGCAAGAACAGCAAAGGCCGTCCCATATTTACTATCATGCAGGAGGAGGGGGGAGAGACTGGTTTTGAGTGTTTGTTAAGAGCATACGTGAGTGAGGCTAGTGTCCATTACTACATTTATATAAAGTGGATAATATTGGCAAGAAAATGGAGTGAAACGCAGTATAATTTTCTTCATTTAAAAAATTAAATTGAAATTTTAAATTTTTGTGATTATGACGTGTCAACAACGACATTATTGATGGGCTGGCCTTCTGTGCTCTTGAAGATTTCATTTCACTGACATAAAAGCAGTCCTTCAGTTTTGAAAATTATTTCTCCTCCGACTCCGATTTATCCGAACCTCTTATATGAATTAATTATCACTAAAATAGGAGAAAATTATGATTTATTTATTTATTTATAAGAAAAGCTGAAGGTCCCGGCTTGAAACACTTGGAACTATTCTTTCGGTTTTTCGTTTTGTGGGAAAATTCATTATTGATCAAATAGTTTTATTTTATAAGGTACCTCTCTCATTCTCTAATGCGGAGGTACGTAGGTTGAATTTTGTATGAGATTTAACGGATATTATCTTGTTATGTCTCTCTCACATATTTTAATAAGTAATTATTTAAAAAAAAATATTTCGGATAATTTTTTAACGATTGGAGTATAATTTGTGCACGAACGTTTTATCGAAATTACAACGCACAACTATATAAAAAGTCCAAAATTCCAAATAATTTACTGCTTCCTTTGTACTAAAATAAGGAGAGTCTTACGTAAGGAACGTAACAAACACCAATTTTTTTCTTGGTATTAGAAAAATGAAGAGGCCGGAGTGAACTTTCCATATTTGTTCTTTCTATTTTTAGACGTGAAGAATGGATAGAGACGTGGGTTTCATGCACTGTCAAAAACTGTGTAAGATGAGGAAGAAGGTGCTGCCCTTCTCAGTATATTTTGGACCAAAGTTTCCTACTTTCATCAACACAAAAGGAATAGCATGCGTCACAAAAAAAAGAAAGTCGGTGCTCCTTCAGTTATTATTATTATTTTTATTTATTTATTTATTTATTTATTTATTTTGCATTAGGACCTGACCTCCTCGTAGAGTTTCGGATCTTGAAAATATAGTCGTTTGGACAAATATTACGATGTCTATGAAAATTTTGGAAGCCAAAGTAGCATAACTATACAAGTGCACTTGAACCTTGCACTTGAACCTTATTGTATAGTTGGAGAAAATATTTTAATTTTAATTTCTTGTAGTCAAATTGTTACAACTCAAATAAAAAATTGTGATAAATTCGTCTGGTTTTAAGCCGTGCAATAGTTGATATTGTAAAATCTAAAAGAAATATTTGTAATTATGATTTTTTTGTTATTCTTTTCAAAATTTAAAATGAGTGCGTAATAGATGTGTTTTATTTTAATTGTAATTTCTGTCCATCCATATTATTAGATCTAGACGATGGAAAGAATCCGTCCTTGATCTTTATTTTATTTTTTCGTAAAATAATTTTACACGCGCAAGCTTTAACTGGAACAAGAGGGATCGATGGGTGTCCTATTATCTTAGATCTATTGCTAACCTAGCATCCAAAGTGTCGCTAATTGATGGAGACTGAATAAGACCTTTGAATCGATTGGTAGACTGAACCTTTGCCTTCGGATTGAACCGATAATAAGTGATCAAAAGCCCAATTGACTTGGACTCTTTTTTTTTTTTTTTTTCAATATTTTATTACTTTTTAGACGCTTTTGTCTGTAGAGTCAGTTAACTCAATTTAAGTGAATTTAATTATTTATTTTATAATAAAAAATTAGTTATTATTATCAAAATTTGAATATTTTTTTTCAATATTTTATTATTTTTTCTTTTTTCTGTGCAATTTTTACATAAAATTTTCACACTATTCTTAACAAAATATATTGCTTTAAGAACAATATTAAGAAAAGTCTACTCAATTTTGTCATTTAGATGAGATATGTTGTGGACTCCATTGGTCCAAATTTTCCTTTTAACTTATTTGGGGAAAATGTTAGTTCCTTTATTTGAAAATTAGAGGAGACTATTGACTTTTTACAATATTAATAAAGCCAAATTAATACAATTCTTTTAACTATTAAAATCAATAAATATAGTAGTAATAAATAATATTTTTAATTAATTTATAATAATTATAATTCAAGATTTTTAAAATTATTTTAAAATTATTAAAATATTTCTAATTTTAGAAGTAAACAGTATGGTCCATAATTCGTAGGTGATAAAATAAATGGTCCAGAGATAGCAAAAGGAGAAGCTCATTGGACCAAACTCACGGCGATTATTTCGTATCCCTTCCGTCTCAAAATAAATACTTATAATACATATTTGTAATATTTTTTTAGTAACTTAAGATGGTAAATTATCTATTTTATCATTACTTTATGAAATATGATTCATCACTTTATTTATTATTCTGACATAATAATTTATCATTTCAATCACTATTCTATTATTTAAAATTATAATATTAATATTATACCTACCACTTTAACTACTATTTCATCATTTAAATTATAAAAAAATAATTTAAATAATTTACTCATAATTAATATATTTTTTAAATTTTATAAAAAATTAAATCATTTAACTTAATGTGAGACAATGGGAATAACTAGCACATGCTGTTTGTTAAGGGCCACGTGAAAGTATATTGTTGTGTAGCACAGTA
The DNA here is from genome assembly GCA_032359685.1 of Pittosporum tobira. NCBI lineage: Eukaryota > Viridiplantae > Streptophyta > Magnoliopsida > Apiales > Pittosporaceae > Pittosporum > Pittosporum tobira. The sequence continues at coordinate 17,023 of JAUMHB010020982.1, forward strand.
CATCAAATTTGCATTGTTTTCCGAGCAATCCAAACATGACCTTATAATTCTGATAACTCAGGCCTTCCCATCCTCTGACCTTCCCAATCTTTTCTTTTTACATACTTCCAAAAACACACATCCCAATTACGGAGAGTTTTGGGAGCAATATCCGCATGTAACCTAAAGATACTTGTAGGTACAATAAAAAAAATAATGCTACATTCTATAGGTTTATTTGTCGCAATAATAATTTTTGCGCCAATGATTTTTAAAAATTATAATTATAAGATAAACTCTGGTATTTAAAATTTTTTTATGTTGAATTTAAGTTGTAAAAATTGGTGTTCTAAAATTCACTTCGAGTATTAGAGAGTCATAACGAATTAGTTAATATCTGAATAATCGCCGATGATATTGACTATAACAATAATTAACACAACAATAATTAACACTCAAATACTCGCATCAAACGCTAAGCTATTCCTCCGTCAAGCAGGTCAACTTAACGATTTTTAGAACATTGGTAAAAAAAAAAACAGTGTTCTAAGACTCATTAAGTTGACCTACGCGTTAAAAGGAGGACTTAGCGTCTAAAACAAGTAATTGAATATTGATCGCTATCATATTAGGTATACTCAATTATTATTCAAAAAATTAACTAACTTGTTACAGTTTGCTCAAGCTTATTCGACCCAGTATTCAAACGCCCCAGAAGAAATTTTAGAACACTAATAAAAAATAATTTTTTGAGCTAAATTTGACCTATTAAACATGTATTTCTTGTTGCATTTGTGTTCCATAAGTCCTAGAAGTTGAATAAATTGTTTACCTTACTTCTGGACGTTTGGAGCATTGAATCTGATATGCTAAGAGCTTCGAGTTTAATGGTTGATCACAAACTCCTGCGTTTTCCAATTAAAAAATTTACAAATGAACAAGTTTCAGAAGTTCATTTGAGTAACATCCAAACGCACTTAACACCGACAAAGAAACTCCATTTAGCCTCCAAACACCCTCAATTCTGATAAAGCATTCACTTCTTTTATACCTGTATCATCATAATGTATCTCACCAATATTTGTATTATAACTTTTTATGCTTTCTAATCTTTTTCTGTTTTCGAATTTATCTTTTATTGGTTTTTTCCCATGCACGAGTTTACACTTTTCTTTAACGTTAAAAGAACTTGGTCCCAAAATATGAAAGCTCTGGTACCTTCTTGATTGGCATGCAATGGAGCAGGTCCACTGCTCCATCGGCCCATGTTAACCAGGCCCACCAACAACGCCATCATTCCTGACCCCCCCATTGGATTGCTTTTAAGTCCCCCACAAGACAATTGGACTAATTATGGTCTGTTTGTTTATAAGTTTGAACAGAAATAAAATAAAAAATAAAATTTGCATTTCAAAAAAAAAACAAAAAACTTAAGAGTTTTCGTTTCTTGCGTTTTTGACTTTGTAATAGAAAATTTATTTTATTGTGTGTGGAATTTTTTAAAAATTAAACAAAAATTAAAATTACTAATATACCCACCACATCTATTAGTGTTTTGCAACTCCATCTGCCATTCTTGTTCGTTTTTTGATTCCAGACTCCATCGGTCCATCCACTCCAACCAACCACCGACCCACCTTCATACTCCTCCAGATGATTTATATACTCAAGCCGTTCCAAATCCGGTTAATTTGTTTTTTGTTTTCTTTTTTAATTTAAAATTTCTCTCCATATTTGGTTTCTCAATTTTTCTATCTATAAATTTTGGTACGATATTAGGATTTAAATCAGTTCTTCTTCTACAAATTTGCTGCTGTCTATTTTGGTACAATGAAGAAAAAAATTGTATAAGCTCTTCTACAGATCTGCTGCTATCTATTTTGGTACAAAGAGGAAGCAATTGGTGTATTTGCTACAGAGAACAAATATGCTATTGTTGTGTAGGAGAGGATTTAAGATGTAAATAAAAATTTGTTTTATTATAAACTAATGGTAAGGTAAAAATTTAAAAATTGTACTTTTAATTTTTTTTTTCTTTTTCATTAATTTTTTTTTAATTTTTCGCCAGAAAAATTAGTCAAAAAAATGGACTAATTTTTTTTTTTTCTTTTTTTTTTTTCTTTTCTATACTTGAAAAATTCACGACCACCATCAGAGAGTGATAAAAAAAATTGTGAAATTTTATTTTTTTATCGTATTTTTTCTTTTCTTTTCTGGTCCTTCAACATAACACAAACACAGTGTAAGATTAAACATTTACCTCCAGTCCATGATTTTCATGGATAAGTGGATGTATACATAGCTTTTCAAGTCTCTCCAATAATGGAGAAAATAAATAAATTTCCAGCAATTTAAAATTTTTTAAAAGTAAGCAGGGAAAGTATAGGAAAAAAGAATGACAAAAAATAGAACAAGGGAATTCAATTAATTTATTACAAAAATAAAGCAAAACAACGTAGGTACACCGACACATCCCTGAAACACACCACTTACACTGAAAGATTACAGGGGTAAAAAGGAAATTCAAATCGAAAGATGAAATCTCAAAAACTTCCAACTATACCATTTGCAGAAGCTTTTGAACCACACAACCTTGAAGAGGAAAGAGCTATAAGCAAAAGCAGATAGTCAATGTAATCTCCAAGCTATTCCAACGTCCAAATCTCTGTGAGATATATGGGGGAGCATTCATCCAGATAAATTGAACGTAGGCTTGTAGCCGCTCACAAGATTTCAAAATAATTTGACATGGAAACCATCCAAAAGCACTTGAGCTCGGAAGCTGGAAGGCATTTGTCTTGAGTTTCAAGAAGTGGCTTTTTCTGCCTCCCACTTCATCACAAGTAAAATTCACAAAGGGCAAACTTGTAATAAACATGGTGGGTCTTTTATGACCTTTTGCTCATCTGAGTTATTGTGGGGTTACAGTCCAAACACGAACACAAGCATCCTCACCAGAACTTACTACGCTGTTTTCATCGGTGAATGCGAGTCCATATACCCCACCCAAGTGAGCTCCCTTGATGGTTATACGGCTTGATGCCGGTTTGCCTATTTCGTATATAATAACACATGTATCAAGTGATCCCGTAGCAACCATACTGCCATCGGGGGACCAAGCCAAACAGTTTATGCGTGCAGAATGATATAACATATTCTTCAGCTTCACCTGCAAATGAATTAAAAAATAAAATAAAATAAAAAATAACAGAATAAGGGAGCACCCAAAAAGGTGATTCATTACTGAACATGTATCCAACACAAGAAACCATTATGCAGATAGAGCTGCAATATTATGTGCAATATTTAAATATGTTTACAGCAAATCTTACTTAAAATCCGTGCCACACAGTAAAAGAACTGTTGCAAATAATGTGGAATGAAATATTACTCTCAGTTCCACAAATAGAGTCCCATTTGCGAACTTCAAGAATATAGTATTTTTATCCCATTTTTTTAGTTAATATTGATGACATGACAGTAAAATTGTGATATGAAACTTAAGAAATGTGTCATTTATTCTTATCATCAATAAATTTGAGAGACTTTTTGTGGAACAAAAATTTTCTTTGTTTTGCAGATGGGTCATTCGTGTAACGGAGGGAGTATAAAACAACTTGTTAAAAGAATGCACTATATCCAAACAGGGCCCAACTTGTCCTAAAAGGTAGGTCATGAAAGATACCTCCCTGGAAGCACAATCCCAAACAACAGCTTCTCGATTTGAATCTCCCGACGCAAACATGGAAACATCCGGAGAATAACGAATGACTGTAATCGGGCCCCGATGTTTTTCGAGAACTGCCTCTTCTTTAAAACCATCACCCTTGACTGAATAAATGTGCAATTTACCATCTTCGCCCCCCACAATAGCTTCACTCCCATCAGGTGCAATTGCACATGCAGCCACGGGAAACCCTAGGTTAACAGTTGACAAAACTTTCATACCCTGAAGGAGCACAACCCCTGAATCAATTGAAACAAGGGTAAGTTCAGGAGAGAGAAGAGCAATGCTCAAGTCTTTCGGTTGGCTTCCAATGTCAACGCATTCAGCCTCCCCACATTGATCTCCAAGTAGTGGAACTCTCCAAACCTGGGAATTCCATTCAAAATCAAAAGATAAGAAGAAATAGAAAAAGAAAAATAGAAAGGGCATATTTTGATTCAGATATTCAGGTATCTCATCATGTAATTAACATTCCAACAGCAGTAAAAAGTTACAAAATTTTAAACAATTTATACTAGTGACTAGTGAAGAACAAATAATGTGCATAACTTCTTAGATAAACATCCGGCAAATAAATACCTCCCTCCAAACAACACTAGTATATATACTACTCATGTCATCACAAAATTAGAGATAGTTATTCTATTTTAGCCCCATAACAAAATAGAGATACATTTCTGGTTGTTATAAAGTGACATGAAATTCATAGCATGCCCTTACTTACATTATACGTAAGCTAAGTACTATTCTGTCACACTACTATATTCTATCTAATGGCAAGTCTATGTTCAGGAACTTAAAAGTCTCCTTAGTCATTTCTTCAAATATATATATATGTAATTTTTTAATGGAGGGAGTACAATACGTTTACAATATAACCACATCTCTAGCATATATATAACTTTCACCTTATTGTCGAATCCAGAAGAAACAATCTCCTCCTCTACCGCGCCAAAACATTTAATTTGAGCAGTTACTTTCCTGTCTAATCTGCCACTAAATCCAACGCCTTGGATCCATTTAACTATTAGCCCATCATAGCTGCTGGACAATATAATCTTTGGGCTGCTTTTAAGCACTGCTAAAGAGTTTATAATCTTCATATGACCTGACAGAGTTACTGGGTCTTTATCAGGATCACTTGCTGAAAATAAAGATACTGTGCCACCTAGAGAAACAATGACAAGATAGTCATTTTGCCAAAGGCACCCGACAAGCATGTCTTCAACACTACCGGAGGTTTGACTAGTCAACGTTTTTGTCACCTCTCCATAACCATACTCAGATATCGCCCATAGTTTCGCTGACTTGTCAGCCGACACAGTCAGCACCTAAAACGTGACAAACAACCAAACAACTTAGGTAGGTAAAAGGAGAAAGGACAAAAGTGTAAATTTGATTAACATAATGTCGTTTATATTGAAATAATCCTATGAAATAGGATCTCCAACAGCTTACATGTTTACTATCGGGGCTCCAACTAACAGCATATATGCTACCTTTGTGGCCATCCTCGCAAGACAGTTCTCCAATTTTAGCAGCAGTTTTTGCGTCGTATATTAAACCCTTTTTGTCTGAGCTCACAGTGATGAATTTGCTGCCATCTGGCGAGAATCTTACACAATTGACAAAATTTGAGTGATCCCTACAGAAGAATAAGACCAGGATTGTTAACATGCCATAAATAGGAAAAAGAAAACAGCGAATGATCGCTGACTAGACCATAATACTGCAATAACAAACCTATGAGAAAGCTTGAATTTAAACGGTGGCCCTTCGTAAAAATTCACCAAGAAATCCTCTCCACAGGTTACGATTCGAAACGGTCTTGTTGACTTAAAAGCACAGCTAAGGACTCTCTTTGAATGGCCATCGAATTCTCCGACATTGGTTCCCGAGTCCCACCTTTTCAAGACAATTCACCAGATAAGAGGCAATATGATAGATAAAATCAAAACACGTCGACAGAAATTTTAAAGCTTTAATAATGTAATTAATATAAACAAATGTTCTTAGAGAATACTTCAACAATTTGGGCTATACAAGGATCTCCAATTTGGGCTCTACAAGGATCTCACCTGGTCAATGTCTTAAGATAACAAATCAAGAGAGAACTCTTCAAAATTAAACCTCTTCAATTTAAAATTTGTAATCAAAATAGTCATCCTTAGAAATTTCAACTTCTATTTAAAAGTCTCTATAAACTCATTCCAATCCTTCACGTCCTAACTTATTTGAAAAAAAAGGAGGACGAGAAAAAATCTACAATCAGTGACGCCCTTACAACGAGCTATACAAGGAGGACGAATAGCTAAACTAGCTTTGAAGAAATTTAGAACATAATTTATATACTTGGACTCTTTTCCTGAATACGTCCATTGTATGGGAGCCCATTAAAATCCAAGTCAATCACAGGTTTGTTGTGCATCATAATGAGAATCACTATAGGGAGATTTTGTTTAGTAAGTAAAAATTAGGACAATTTCTCGACATACATGTTTCTTCAAGGTATATTTTATGAATGGATAAATCCAAGGAAACTTGAGAAAGTTACCACCAATAATCCAATATCAATACTGTTACCCCCTCAGTTCCTGAATTTAATATACCTTTCTTAAAACGGAATAAGCTCAAGGAAACTGATACTTTTACAAACATATCCCTAACATTAGCTAGATATGTAATAGTGGTGACATGATTGTATCTACTAAGCACATAGTAATAGCATGTTCAGAACTTCATGTCACATGAGAGTCTAATATGAGAAATGTATCTCTAAAATTGGTATGGACTAAAAAAGAATAACTATATCCAATGTTCTAATGTCGGAACCATCGGCTGGCAATCACAACATCACTTCTACTTCAACTTGATCAATTTAGTTGTTAGGACGATATCAAATGCAATTCAAATTTAAAACGCAATAGATATATACATGATGAATATCTAAATACAAAAAAAAAAAAAAAAAAAACCCACATGAAAGCGCGAACGAATGACTTGCCCTTGCCATCCCCAGACGCCACAATCCGCATCCCATCAGGCGACCACTGCAAATCATCGATCCGACCCGTCAAAACCCTAAACTCAACCTTCAAAACATGGTCATTGTGGGCCCCCCAGATCCTGACAATCCCGGACACATCAGCAGACGCGATCCACTCGCCATTCGGAGAAAACCGTGCCACGGTGGTCTGATAAGCATGATCCGGGTACACCGATACGTCCAGAGGCCGGTCGAGATATCTAATTATCACGGATCGACCGTTACAGTAGAGAATCGCGTTGGATTTGGGATCGCCGGAGATAAGGATCCCTCGGCCGCGCTCTGTAGAGGGTACGCAAGCGTAAGTTTCAGCAAGCTTAGCCATTTTCACTATTTCTTCTCTCTCAGTAAGTTTAATCTGATTCGTGCATGGAAATGGAGGAATTTGGGAAAGCGAGATTGCCGAGTGGGGGGGGGGAATGAAAAGAGGATGTTGAGAATCGAGAGGCTCTACTTTGTGCGTGGACGAAGGCCGGTCTGACACATGTTTAAATTTTAATATTTTTTAAATATGGGGGATCTATGACACTTGTATCCTTGCATTCGCGATTGTTTCTGGATCAAGGCCTTGGAATATCATATTACTTGTTTATAATTTATTTTAAAAAATAAATTATATTAAAAAATATAAATTAAATATTATAATATTTTTAATTTATTTGAATAAACTAGTTAATAAATAATTTTTTTTTTTTTACAATTTATAATTATTTTAGTTGACAAATAGATTTTAAATTATCATAAAATAAACTATCGTAAACAAGGCCTAACCCTATTAATTTAAAAAATTTCACAAAATACTTTAAGGCTATGTTTATGAGTTTTGAACAAAATAGAAGAAAAAAATAGTAACATATCTGAGATAACACGAGGCATGATATTTGAAGGGATCATAGGAGTGTCTTCTATCGCAGGTTCCTAACAATCTTAGTTGGGTATTGTTAAACCTTTATATTCCCACTTTTTTACAAATATATATTTATATAAACAATTTGTGGTTGATGGCAATTTTTTTAAGACCTCATGACGGATCTATTGCAGGTGTCGGATTTGTTGACTCTTTTTTTGTTTTTTTTTTTTTGTTTTTTTTTTTTTTTGTTGAAGATGAATATTTTGGATACCAAAGGGGGATAGAAATGTTAATTTTTTAAATTTGTTTTACTGGGGATACGATTGGAATTATAATTTTTTTTTTCTTAAATCTTCTCATATTTGAGAGGAAAAGTTTGGACATAAAATTGATCAAAAAAATCTTTCTTTTCTTTTATAAAAACTCTATTGAATAGAGGAAAATAATCACATTTTGTCCAATTTTTTTCATAATTAATTTTTTTTTTCAGATTCATGAACGTAATGTAAATATGTGTGAACCAAATTTTGACCAAAAACTTCAGTCAAATATATTAATCATTAATTTCTCTGTGTTACTCAACATGGGAGTCACATGCAATGGAGTGAGAATCCATTTTCATGGGAATTTAGGATTTTAACACGAGTCCAATACCATTTGTTACGTCTCTAAAATTTAGTTCAGGTGTATTTGAAAAGCTTAATGTACATATTTAAACTAAAGTTTGAACGAATATTCTAAGTCAGTCAACACACACACTCACACATATATATATATAGATTATTCCAACGTATATCTACTTTTTCTGTTCCATTTAATTGTCATTGTAGAATACTTTATTTATTTATTTATTTAAATTAACTGACATTTTGAGTGTTTTAAGGAGATTGAAACATTTTTTTTCTCCTACCTTACCACTAATTTTTTTATCGTTTAAAGAATTTGACTCAACTAATACGGGCTTTTTCAATCTCTTTCTATTTATAATTTTGACTTTCCAGAAGTTCATTTCTCTTTAAAGCTTCACTCTCTTCTGTGTCATCACTGGTAATTGAAGAGGTTTTTTTTGTCCAACTCTTCCATGGTCCTCTATATATACACTCTTCTTTCACTTTGTATCCTTCAATTAGAATTCAGTTTTCCTCAGAAAAACACCATGGACGTACAACAAAGGAGCAATCTCATGATGATGATAAGAAAACAAAATCTTATTTTCATTTAAAAAAGAATCAAACTCTGAGATGCATAAGGAAGCATTAAATATTAACTTGAATTTACTGCCACTACATATTAAGATGGTCATCTACTTTTGACTAAACATCTTAGCTGGAATGGTTATCAAACTAAGATGAACTTGCAGCGACAACAAGGTAGCATTAGCCCTTTAAAATAGTTTGATGCCTCTTCTTGCAGCAATTCAATCAACAATTATAAAGTTTCATGTATGACAATATATGTAAGACTGCATAATCATACATATATTGCCATAGAGATTCACACACTTTATACACACGTATCATACATAGTATATATAGAGAGAGGTAGATGACATTCTTAGTACTTAAACTTGAAAACATAAATATAACTTTGCTTCAAGTGTTATAGTTAGCAAAATGCAATTTAAAATTTGCATTGCTAAAATGCTTAATCTCCAAAATGGCAATAGTTCAAACAAAGTTTTGTCTATAGTTAATAGACTTGATGGACCAACCACATCCCGACTTAACAAATTGAGTACATTTTATATCACATTTTATTAGATGCATAATTGTTTATTGTACTATGTATCTTTTTATAAATACAAACTCATCATTGTACCACACATTTTTAATCATTAGTCATTTTTTTTTTTGTTAATTTAAGAGAATATTCACTGGAAAAAAAGTGTGATACAATGATAAGTTTATAAATAAAATATGGTACAATGATGTGTTTGTTAAAAATATATAGTACAATGATGAATTTATAAAAAAAAATTAGTATAACAATGCATTCTCTGTTTATTATTATTATTATTATTATTATTATTATTATTATTATTATTATTATTATTATTATTATTATTATTATTAT
>JAUMHB010020993.1:0-26684 GCA_032359685.1 Pittosporum tobira
AAACAGGACAAGCCCGCAAGGCCAATCTAGAAAAAAAAACATCAAAATCAAAATTATTACCACCACAATACGACGATCACTTATCATCCTCAAACAATTTGAAATATAACTCCTTTGAATCCACCTTCGACTTGATTTTTAATAACAATAATATCAGTTTTTTTTAGGGATCTCTACTATCTTAACAAGACTGACAAAAAAAAAAAAGAAAGATTATATCTATTGTAGTATCCAATTTATCCTTTAAAATATAGAATATGGTCAAAACATTAACCCTGTGATATTTTTTTATTAAAAAGTCTGAGACGCAATTTAAATTTTACCCTAAACTCTGGGTGCAATCTAGACTTTAATCAATGAAATATTAATCCCATCACATATATGAAAAATACAAGACCCTGCAGCAGGTTTATCAAAACCCCCCAGACGTTCTCTCCCAATTACCGGCCACCTCAGTACCGTTTGCTATCAGGAGCCGCCGCTAGCTTTGGGCGAGAATTACCTCCTGGTAGTAACATCGTCCACTTGTTTGATTAGTTGGATGAATGATTTCTACAATAAAAATACTGCTAATTTTTTTAACAAAAATGTGATGTAACATGCTTACGTGGACAAAAAAATAAAAAGCAATTTCAGCTTGTCCAAGAATTTAGACTAATATACCATTCCTACTTCAATAACTGATTCTTCACCCAGTAAAAATTCTCCTGTATTTTGAGCCATATTTTTCAATTACTGTTAATTTATCGTACTGAATTACATTCTCCATAGTGGGTTTTAATACTCTTCAAAAAAATGAGTCCAAGTATCTTTTTAATCGTCTCAAAAATAATAATTTAATCTATTATTTTTTGTTTATAATTATTTTCTTATTCTCACTTTATGTCACATCAAAATTTTATTTTTCTCCTTCTATTATTATAAAAAACAATTGTAAGGACAATTTTGTCAAAAAAATATATTCTCTCCTAAAAAATTAGTTTCCTTAATTTGCGTACTTTCACAATTTACTCATAATTTTTGAAAAATTTTACTTGAAATTTGACTAAAAATTTTAAACTAAACTGATTTTTTAAAAACATAATGACTAAAATATGTGAAAATAATAATTCTTGATAAATTTGCCAAGAGAAGTCTTGATCAAAATAATTGAAAAACATCGAAATACATCAAAGAGCTGAATATTACTAATGGATATGATTGAAGATTGTATGATAAGGAAATGCAGACAAACAAGAGAATTCCTTTACTTTCCAATTCCAATTCCTAACGCCAGATCACAAACTAACAAATAACAAGGAGCTCATTCCAGAAAAAAGAATAGTAACTGTCCGATTAGACTGAAAATAAATATTTTTAAAATAATTAATTTTAAAAAATAATAATATTGATTTTTAGAACACATGGTGTCACATTTTCTACATTTGCCACATCAAACTTAATTGCTGGCTAAAATTTCTGCAACTGCACGTAAATTAATCGGTACATTTCTCAAACGTAGAGCGCCAAAGTGAGAATTACTCCATATAGAAGTACTCAATTATAAAATCACATTATTCCAACTTATAATTTGAAATCAGATCAGAGTAGAATGGAAGAGAACGGAGATAAGAGTGTGAATACAATCTTCGAAGTGCTAGCAACAATTTGTCTCTTCAAAGGAGATAAATGTGAGGAGATTGAATCAGATTAGCATTTTGTCCAGGAAAGGCAGCCGAGCCGCTTGGAGCGCCAGCGTCCTCCTCCATCTCCTTCTCCTTCTTCTTCTCCTTCTCCACCTAAGCCGCCTTAAGCTTCTCCATCTCCTCCGTGAAGACATGAACTAGTCGTGCCACTGCAGTTTTCTTTATTATTATATCTTTTTAGCTTCCTCTAAGATCTCATATTAAAATTGATGGTAAATATCATAAAGATTTTTACTTCCAATTAAGAAATTGTTGTCTCCTTTCTATTTTTATTATTTTTTATTTTCTCGTTTTCTTACATTTTCTTCATATAATAGTATATGAATAAGTTACATACATTAAACATGAAATAATAAAACGAAGACCGTATGAGAAATATTCATGTCTTTTAATGTGCATGTAACTTATGTGATTTTAAAAAAAATAAAAAAGTCATACTTAAGATTATTTGTATGATTATTAGGTTTAGTAGTACTCCATCGATTTGAAAATGAAAGATAATATATATATATATATATTCACCCTTACCTTTTAGTCAATTTATCTTAAGATTTTAAATCAATTCAGACTTATTTGATTAGGTATGAAATAATATAAAAGCACTTTTAATGTGAAAAAGAAATTTGAAATAATTCTGTACTTTCTTTGATTACCGATTCGTATACAAAGCAAACCTTGTATAACCCGTCACACAAAAGAGAAGAGTAAATAAATTTGAGTCATTTGATTGTAACAACTAATTAACTAATCTTATCCTTTCATTATATATATTAGTAATAAACGAAAATTAAGAAAATTAATTTTTTTAAAAAGAGTATATTTTTTGAGGAAATTGTCCTTGAAAGAGTTTAAAATGTGGGAGGAACCTGAGTAAGAGCAGATGGAAAGATCAGATCGGCGGGGATCGGGATGAAGGATAAAGCTATTTTGACGAATGCTTCTCCTGTGTTCTTTCCCCTCGAAACGTTATGAGTACAGATTTATATGTTAAATCTAAATAAATAATCATATTTTAATAACCTAGTCCAATAAATAAACTTTTTCCTAATCGTTTTACTAAGCATAATATAGTTACTGTTTGACATCATTTATATTATTTTTTAAAATAAATTATTTTATTTTCTATTTATTTGAAAAACTTAATCAATAAAGAATACTAAAAAATAAAACATCATTTTTTTTTTTTATTTTCCCAAACATAATTAAAAAGGTAAGATAAAAACGTCTCCAACCTTCCGAACATCAGAGCTTGTCTGTCAAGATACTACAACTTAAAATACCAAGCCCCTGAAGGCTTAAGGTCGAACAATGAAGTCAATTACTCAATCCTACCTATACATAACATTTAAGTAAACCCAAACCTAGGTCCAAGAAAGATTTCCAAATCCAATTTGGTTAAATAAGGCTTGAAAACGATGATGTGAACATGTAGGGGATGTTGGTGAGAGGTTCCCGCTGGCAAACTAATTCGTTTATGTCTTTCACTATATCAAATACCGCATTTGGTTGTGCTAGTTTAAGTGCATTCTCCGACATCCTCTTAAGTTCATCCTTTTTAGTGCTAAACCATTCAGCCACCAATCTCGCTGTTTCTTTTGCACTTCGAGTAAAAACACCAGCCCCATTGTCTACTACGTACGGAACATTTCCCTTTTCCTGTAAATGTTGAGGAAGGAGTAACGTTATAGTGAGGTTTAACACATATTAATATTATCAAAATACAAAGCACTCCCATTACGTAATTATTTGTTTGTATCCTGTATAACCTCCTCTAACATGTATACACATTCAAATATCTAAAATTCTAGTCTGTTTTATCTTAATTTTTTAGCTTTCCATTCTTATTGCGCTCTATATGTACTCTGTATATTTTGTATGTTATTTGTCTTTATTTTATTACTGTGTGTTATCTTTTTTAAGTTACTAGATTTCCAAACAAAACATTATGCTCTTTCAATGAGATGGATCAGAAGAAGCCAGCAAGAAACACAAGGTCAAGAATTAAAAGTTTTTATTCACTTACTTGTCCAGGAATGAAGTCATTGAGAATAATTGGAAGCCCTCGAATCAATGCCTCTGCAATTGTACCAGGTCCAGCCTAAAACCCCCGGAAAAGAAGCAGTTAGTCCAACGTGTTTGAAAATGCATAAAATAAAGAGTCTCGAGAACATAATATCATTACATACTTTAGTAATAATGCAGTCACAAGCACCCATCCATTTCTCCATCTGCTTCTCAAACCCTCTGATCTACAATGAAGAACAAAACACAAACATTTGAGCTTCAAACATATTTCTGGCTCAATAAAATATAAGTGCACTAATGGGAGTGCTAAAAGAGCCTAGGGCTCGTTTAAGGCTCAAGCTCGGCTTGATTAAGGTTCAACTCGAGCTCGTTAAAAAAAGCTCGTTTGGTTTAACGAGCCGAATTCAAGCTCGACTCGATAAAAGTAAATATTTTTAAATTTTACACGAAAAGCTCGAGCTCGACTCGTTAAAAGCTCGATAAAAGGCTCGTTTAAGTTAAATGAGCTGAGCTCGAACTCAAAAAAAAAGTTCGTTTAACTAAACGAGCCGAACTTGAGCTCAACAAGCTCGGGTTGACTAAGCCCGTTTAATAGCCCTATGCACTGCATACAATCTAAATGCATATTTCTTAAAAGGTGGTTCTAAAGGCAAATGAGTTTACCTTAACCGGGATCTTCCATTCTAGTGATTCTAATGTGGAAGCTAAAACTTTATTACGACCACATATAATAATCAATTGCCCAATAGGTTTCCCCATTTCTTTATCAAACAGAGATTCTACAAGAGCCTTTGCAGTTTTCTTCACAGGACCCATCCCTTCACCACCTCCCATCAGTAAAACTGCTGGCAAATTTGGATCCATCTCAAGTTCTACTCTCAAGTCATCCTATAAGTAGGAAAAGAAACCATAAAATCAAAATTAAAAATTGAGGGAAAAAAAAGAAGGAAAAACAGCAGTAAGAAGTTGTTTTACTTGAAAAATAGTGCATAACACTTACTTTGGAAAGAATTGCCCTGCAAAAAGAGGGCCGGATAGGCAAGCCAAACACTCTTATTTGCGATTCTTCAAGGTCATCTTCCAAAGCCCTCTTAGCTACCTCCTCCGAGGGGCAGTAGCATCTATTAACCCTTGGATGGAACCTACAATAAAAATGAATTCATGTTCAAGACAAACTTTACATTAAGATTAATAAAACTAATAAAAATGAACTCATGGTTAAGACAGATTTCACATTAAGACAGACTTTATACATCGGAACTGAAAAGCAGTAGGAACTGACCATGTGGGATGACAGGTATTGAGGTCTGTAATGACTGTGACAAATATCACTTTCTTCTGTAGACCTTGCCACTTAAGAACCCACAGAGGGATATGTTGCATAAGAGGATGGACACTGATTATTATATCTGGCTTGTACTCCATTAAACCAGCCTCAACCTCCCTTCAATTCGACAATAAAGTATAAATTACAAACCTCATCAAATTGACATGCCCAGGTATAATTAGACTGTTTTAATGAAAAAAAAAACATTAATTTAATGCTTTCTTCCAAAGATTGCGTAAAAAATAAGAAACCGTGTCAACAATAATTTAAATTCAACCAACTGATTCAATGATAAGTGGTTGGTGATAGATAATCATTTTAAGACAACCTAAACAAAGAGAAATAAATAGATAAAAATAATATCAAGTTGAATAAACTTTATTATATAGTGGGATTATATTAAAATCAACACTCAACTTGCGGCAGTAACAGGGCCAAGATATTTGTAGGTTTACACAAAGGTTAAAAGGTCCAACAGAACAGAAAAGTTGAAAAGAAGAGAATATACTTGGCATAAAAGGCAGCAACGGCGGCAAGGTAAAGAGAGTGAATCCATCGAGGAGAAGTACTGTGAAATGCAACCTTCCAAAGCTGGACATGCCTAACCATGAATTTGTATTGTGACTCCATATTATTCAACGGCCAGCCCGTATACTCCTTACAAACATCCTTTACAAAAATCTGCTCGACGACAACATTTTAAGAAAGAGGAATTACATTTAATTCTTCAAATAAAACACCTCCACAAAACATGGGATTCTCACAGATTTAGCTGCCATCACAATTTGGACTATTAATTAAATAACTAGAAAAGGGGAGCACATAAGGTCATTATTATATGGATATTTATTAAAAACCAACCATGAAAGAACACGAGGAAAAATTAACTCTTATTATTGGCAACATGTCCTAATAAGATCTCGAGGAAGGAATTTAATTCCAAATCTCAATCGAGCTTTAACAGAAACAACTACTGATATGACAAGAACATCAATAAGGGCTAGTCTTGAAACAGAAAAAGATCCTTGTGATTTCATATGTGTGCGTGTGTATAAAGAGAGCGAAAAAATTGCGTGCAGGAAGCTTCAGTCATATATCAAATACGGAGTATTTGCAACAGCCTTACATGAATTAGAGAGTCCATAGAGCAAAACTCCTTTAATTATGATATCAGAAAACATAAAATCATGAAAAAACAGAGTGGGTCATCCCAGAAGAAAAGTTGAATTTAAATAAAATTGGCCTCTATTTGGCTTTAAAAAAAAATGCCTATTTTTTATTGACCTTTAATTAAATCATCCCAAAACTCCAAACAATTACAACAAGATTATTCCCCTCAGGCATAGAGTCTCAACTCTCATAACAATAAATGGAAATGTTGTGTTATTAGACTTCAAATTATAGGTAAAACAAACTGAACCCGAACTAGAGCAAGATTAAAATTGAATTACCCTGTATTCGTCCCCAAATTCAAGTTGAAAAGCGTCGCGAATGGCCTCGGCTGAAGCTCGGTGACCACCACCTGTATCACTCATCAAGATCAGCACATTCTTGGTCCTCTCAGCCCCAAGCTGCACCATTTCCATGGTATCATCTTCATCATGAATATCAAACTTTACCCTCTTCTGGCGCCGACCCCCAAACCCAGAAGCCCCAACTCTCTGAAACACCGTATTAATCGAAGTCCTAGGCGACGCAACCCTCGAAAC
Organism: Pittosporum tobira; assembly: GCA_032359685.1. Lineage (NCBI taxonomy): Eukaryota > Viridiplantae > Streptophyta > Magnoliopsida > Apiales > Pittosporaceae > Pittosporum > Pittosporum tobira. The sequence continues at coordinate 6,747 of JAUMHB010020993.1, forward strand.
CATACCTTTATATACAACTATATGTGCTGTGTATAGATAGGTATAACAATACTTATGATGATATGTAACGCCCACCCACAAAAGGAATTGAAATACTCGGGAGCATCCAAAGGCTAAATTTTCCCCTGACCACCGGAAATGGTTTTCCGGTGTATATATATAGACAAAGGAAGGACCACACGGATACTTGAAGAGAGAACTACGATATAATCTACGAATGTAAGAAACACTAGCCCCACCAAAATGTAAAACTCTAAGTAAAATCCCAACAGACTGCAAGGCTATAATCCTCTTGAGCCGCCTGAGATGGGTTTCCTTAGAGAGAGAAGGCTGAGGAAAGAGAGAGAGAGAGAGAGAGAGTCTGAGTTGGCGAATGGTTGTTCCGTGTTCTTGAAGAGAGAGAGAGAGAGAGAGAGGAAATGGGTACGGCGAGTTTGATGCTGTTAAGGATTTTGGCGTGGGGTTTCAGTAATTTGTAGCCGTAGGATTCGCACTTGCTTAGGAATGTTCGAAGCGGTAGATTCGAATATTTTCAAAGTACTTCTTGTTCATAGAACATAAAGTTACCAGATTTATAAGAAACACCAAGCTGTCTAAACCAAAACTTTAAAGCGACGTGCATAATTGTAACGAGTTCTTTACCGGATGGAGGTCGGCTCGGTTATTATTATTATTATTATTATTATTATTATTATTATTATTATTATTATTTTCTCGTGTCCGGTTAAAATTTTTAATACTCTATTAAAGTATTTTTTTTAGAATTGGATTTGAAGAGTTAATTTTTCTAATCGAATTTAAGTATAATATTAATTGTCTTATATTACAAAATGGGAGAAAGAATTCTTTCATTTTTAATTAATGTTGTTTTTACCATTGTAAAAGATAAATTGATGGCCGCAAAAAAACAACAATAATTATTATATATAGAAGCCCATTATAGGCCACAATATCAAAGGGTAACTTCCACCAGGCCCACAATAGCCCACATTAGCCCCACAATATCAATCTCCGTATTGCAATTTTGATATTATTCCAAAATAAACCCTCTCTGAATCACCATATCTCATTCTACCCCAACTACATCTTTTTTCACCATCGAACACACCCTATCTTCTTCATTTCCGCCCAATTTTGCCCTAATTTTGAGAAGCCCCCAGTTCTGGGGTTTTCATTCATCGAACCGTCACTCTGTTACTTGCACAGGTAATTTCCCCCCTCCTTCTCCTCTCTCTCTCTCTCTCATATTTAACTAAGGTTTCTATAAAATTGATTATATGATTAATATAAATTTCGATGATTTTTTCTTTAACATCTTACTATAGAATCTTATTTCAATCAACAGCATGCATGTCTGCCCTTCATGCTTAAACGACTGTTGCTTGTCACAGCTCACATTTAAAAAAAAAATTAATTCTAGGGTTTTTGTTTAGATAATCTTGAATGGTGATTGAATGGAATTAGCTGTGGAATTGTTCTTTTGAGCTGAAAAGTATGATTTCCTGTCATCTTGCACTTTATTTGATGCAATGTTGATCACCCAGATGCTAACTTTGTTGCTTATCGTGATAATTCTAATATAAGGTGTCTTAAATAAATGTGGTCCGTTGTAGACCTTCTACTGCTTCCAAATTTTGGGCAAAGGCCCACAGTCTAAATCTTTTCAGCTTTTGGTCCCTATCTTGTAATTGAGTTGTTCTCTTGTTTTATTGCTGTTTTTCTTTTCTCTTCCTTGCTGCGATTTAGCCTTGGCATCACTGGGATTTTCTTTTGATGTCTTGGCTATATCCTTTTGTTTTGATGTGTCCCCTCTGCTCTATACAGTGTTTCTGTTTTATATAATGTCCATTTAACCAAAATAAATAAATAAATAAATGTGGTAATTGTAATCTGGGCTTGGTCGATCATGCTGTGATCTAGCTATTCTTTTCGGTTTAAGATGTAACCTAACTTTCTAGATAATTTTGATTTGTTAACTATCAATTGTTCAGTTATATGCTGCGTGATCTTCTTTCCATTTTTCAGGTGTTCCAAATTAAGTGACTCTGTTCCTAGTTTGCTTGTCAATGCATTTAATTGTTCAACTTTACTCCATAACCATCAGTTTGGAAAAAAGAAATACAAAATAGAAGGTGAAATATTTGTGGCTCCATTCATATATCAAGAAGGGTATAATGGGGAAAAAAGTAAATCTTTTCTTTCCATAGATAATTTTGGGCCCAAGTATGCAGTTTGCAGGAACAAATTGGAACAGGGGGCAAGCCTTTTCCATTGTTGACTGGTTAAAAAGCAATGATTTACCATAAAAGCACATGTTGTGCTGCGCGTGCATGCAGAAGTAGACATAGATACATGCACTCATAAAGGTTGTCATACCCAGTGTACAAGACGCCCACAAATAGGTGGGTCTGGTGGTAATTGTTGACTGTCTAAAAAGTATATGACATTGGGCATTCTTCTTATCGAAGACTAAAAAGTATCTCAGACTGATACCTTTTATAAGTTTGTGATTTAGCGCCACAGAATAGTTAAATAGTGTTACATTGGGAAAGTATCGTGAACAAGTCACAGTTACTGTTATTACTATTCCTAACCTACCATTTGACGTGGTGTGGTTATTTTAATATTCAAATTATTTCTAATGCATTAAAAGAAATGTTTATTCTTTGAAGAATGAACAGTTGAACACATAGCTATTTGCATTTTTTATCTGTGGTTGCTCAGAACTATGAACCTCAGTCACTTTTTCAAGCCCTTTCCAGTTTCTTACTGGTTAAGGTTATGCCAACAGCCTCGGTTTGTTCAGTGAGCTTGAAAAGTCAGTGATAACCGAACAAATAAACTAGATGTAAGAACATATTTGGTTAGCTTGTAGAATTTTGATTTTGATTTTATTTTTGATAAGTAGTTAGCTTGTATAAATTGATGCTGTTTGTACAAAAGTTTGTCATGAATGGTCATGGTTGTTCACATTATGTAATATTTTGTAACACTCAAAAACTGTTGTATTAGAATTTAGATCATGAGAGTTCACATTTTGTAGTATGAGGTTTGACTCACATATTTCTTATTGTTATGAGGAACTTATAAAGTCTTGTCCCAGTTGATTAGGGTCACCTAGCAATTGTCATTAATGCGAAAAATATTCTTAGACATTGCATAATATGAAGATGGAAGCGTAATATTCTCTCTTATTGTTTATGTGAACTTTTGTAGATCTATCCTATGGTGCGGGGAAAACTTATATTAATTTGCCAGTTTTCTGGGGACTTTGTGACGAATGAGGATGGGACATTGTCATATGTTGGAGGAGAGGCAAATGCAATAAATGTTAATAGTGAGACTCTATTCAATGATCTGAAGTTGAAATTAGCTGAGATGTGCAATCTAGACTACAATACAGTGTCCATCAAGTACTTCCTCCCAGGAAACAAGCGGAATCTCATCACCCTAAAGAATGATAAGGATCTAAAAAGAATGTTTGATTTTCATGGGAATTCGGTAACAACCGATGTGTTTGTTATGGGGAGAGAAGGTTTTAATCATGACGCCCTAAGCATGCATGCTAGCAGGTAACTATTTCAGGTGCATTTTGTTGTTAAATAACCACTTTATAGTTTCAACTGCCGGTAAATGGTATCCGTTCCAAAATTTGGGGATACCCTAAGAAAATGACGGTTTTATAGACAATTTTTTGTTTAAAATTTTATTCCTTAAAAAAAAAATCTAATATTCATCCTTGTTGTCGTCCGGTCGTTGTTGAGTTTGTTGTTGGAGGAGGGAGGTGAGAAAAAGAGAGGATAAATTAGGATTATCATGGTCTTTCATTGTTCTGAAATAAAAATTTATCTCTAATTTTTTAATGGTTCAAAAAGGAATAACTATCTCTAATTTTGTAGCCTTTAGTCCGTCACTACATGGCACATCAGAACACATCATCCTCTTTGTTCGAAGCATTTAAGTGCTTTGTGCATTTGAATGTAATCACATTTGTAAAACTTGCAGAGATACTGGTATAAAAGTGGCCGAGACAGTAAACCATGTTACTTTGCAAATAACTCCTGCTGATCCAACAACAACAACTCCTGCTGATCCAACAAGAATTACTCCTGCTGATCCAACTTTAGTCAAAGTAGTCAACAGGAAGCGTGTCCCGAAAAAGAGAGCTGGTGCTGGTATAACTCCAGTCATAAGGAAGCATGTTACCAGAAAGAAGACTGCTGCACCTACTGATGCTACACCTCATCCTGATGATTTGGTGGTAGATGTTGATGAAACCGGCAAGAGTCCTAGCAGAGCAACAAGTACCTCAACCCATTCTACAGAACATGCTGCTGATTATGATTCCGACTATGTTCCAAAATCCATTGCTGCAATCCCTCACAGCCCGCCTGAACTTGATTTGACTGCTACCCCTGCAGATACTGTCAAGAAGCGAAGGCGCACTGCCTCGTGGAAAATTGGCGCCAGTGGTCCCACTATTGTTGCTGTTGCTGATGATGCTGGGGAAAGAAAATCCCGGAGAAAGAGCAGCACTCAAAGCCACAAGCGAGGCATTATCCCTTGGGAAGCTAATTCCGACACGCCCTCTCTGGCCATTTCTTATGACACTCCACTGGATGAAGCAGTTGCTTCATGGAGGGATGGTATCAAGAGCGTTGGTCAGGAATTCAGAAGTGTACAAGAATTTCGAGATGCTTTGCAGAAGTATGCAATTGCACATCGTTTTGTCTATAAGCTAAAAAAGAATGACACTTATCGTGCGAGTGGCATATGTATTGTTGATGGCTGTTCTTGGAAGATTCATGCAGCGTGGGTCCCTTCTGCTCAAACATTTCAGATAAAAAAGTTTGAAAATACACACACATGTGGTGGGGAATCATGGAAGTCTGGTCACCCAGCAAGGAGTTGGTTAGTAAGCATCATCAAGGACAGGTTATGTGACTCTCCGCATCAGAAAACGAAAGACATTGCTAATGGTATTTCCCGGGATTTTGGGGTTGAACTGAGCTACACACAAGTATGGCGGGCCATTGAGGATGCGAGGGAGCAACTCCAGGGATCCTATAAAGAGGCTTATAATCAGCTGCCTTGGTTATGTGATAAAATATCAGAGGTTAATCCTGGTAGTTTGACCAAGTTCATCATCAACGAAAAAAGACTTCAGGCCCTTTTCGTGTCATTTGAGGCAACTGTCTCTGGTTTCCAGGATGGTTGTCGCCCGCTTCTTTTTCTTGAAGCGTCATATCTGAGATCAAAATACCAAGAAATTTTGTTGACAGCAACTGCAATAGATGGAAATGATGGCGTCTTTCCAATTGCATTTGCTATAGTAGATGTAGAGAATGATGATAATTGGCACTGGTTTCTGGAGCAATTAAGATCGGCAATGTCGACTTCAAAATCCATTACGTTTGTTTCAGATAGAGAAAAGAACTTGAAGAAACCTGTGCTCGAAGTATTTGAAAATGCTCAACATGGTTATTCCATGTACCACCTGCAGGAGAGCTTCAGGAAAAACTCAAGGGGCCCATTCCATGGTGATGGGAAAGCCGCATTACCTGGAAATCTCTTAGCTGCTGCCTGTGCAACCCGACTTAGCGGTTTCAAGAAGTACACTGAGCAAATTAAACAAATCTCCTCGCAGGCGTATGATTGGGTCATGCAAATTGAGCCAGAGTGTTGGACGACTTTGTCGTTTAAGGGCCAGCACCATAACCATATAACACAAAATGTTGCTGAGCCGTACATTTCATTAATGGAGGAATTGCGAGAATCAACTATAATACAGAAGATCGAAGCCCTAATATGTATGATGACTGAATTATTGGACAAACGTCGAGCGGAGTCAAGCAAGTGGTCCACAAAGCTCACACCATCATATGAGAAACAACTACAAGAAGAAATCCTTAAAGCAAGTGGTCTGAAGGTACTATTCTCCTCAGATACATTATTTGAGGTTCGTGATGAGTGCACCCATGTGGTGAATCTTAATAGCTTGGAATGCACCTGCTTAGGGTGGAAAGAAACATGGATACCGTGCTGCCATGCTGTTGCAGTCTTCAATTCGACGAGCAGGAATGCGTATGATTATTGCTCAAAATATTTTACAGTTGAAAGCTACCGGCTAACATATTCAAAGTCCATAAATCCTGTTACGGGAGTGAAGCCTGTGGAAACTGAAGATGCTGCTGGTGAGTCAACTGTGCAAGTCCTTCCGCCTGTACCTACTCGATCTCCGAGCCAAGAGAAGAAGGAACTGAAAGAAGCCGAATTGGCAAATAAAAGGACAGTGACCTGTACGAAGTGCAAGGAACCGGGACACAATAAAAAGTCTTGCAAGGCCAGCGAATAAGTCCTCTGTGTTGGCCCCAGGTATGTAAACGATACAGATCATGTAAATTAATTATGTAGGCAAGGGGCTATTTATGTATTCTAGCAACTGTTATGTGCGGTTATGTTGGTTTGCCCCGAGTAGTTTGTAATTTTAGTTTAATATTGTTGAGCTACAGTATTTGGTTAGACGTATCAGCAGTTACAGTGTTGTTGACGTTGTTTTATACTGTATGTTGCAAGCTAGAGATTAGAGAGCTTTATTCTCAATTTCTCATCTTGGAGGATTAATGATAATGCTGCACTTCTAATGCGCTTTAAATTCATGATAATCTTGATGCACTTTTACATGCAGCGCAATGGAGCTCAGATGAAGGACAAATCAAAGTTGAGACATTACTTAGAAAATGTTAAAAAAAGTTCATTTGGTATTCTCCCTTTTATAGTGACGAAATTTTAGAAAGTTGATAATTTTGATCATTTTGACGATTAAAAATTACCAATCGCTATTTTTGGTCAAGAAATTCGAATATTATTTGACACTGTTAATATTTAAAGTAAATTAAAATTGACAGCTGACATGTAGGTATTTTTTTTTTTTTCGTGGTTTTATAAGATGCTAACCGTTGACCAAATCAAAGTCCGACTAAAACAATGGAACAAGATAAAAATGCTGATTAACCAAGAATAGACGCTAAAGAAATCCCATTTTCATTATGTACGTAACGTTTAAAAAGAAGTCAAACAATGGGAATTACATTTTAAGACGGGAAGCGTATACTCCATCTTAAAACAAACGTCCCATTCGACTCTCTTTGATAAGTATCATTATTTTTTTAGTTTTTATCAAAAATAAGTCAATTATATAATTAAGTTTGGACTGTTGATCTGTTACAAGAGTTATGTAATTTGGGTTGCTGGGCATGATCTGCCTATCCTTATATTTAGTGGTCCGATTGGTCATGCATATAATACAATTATAATATAATAAAAAATATTTTTTTTAATCAAAAATAGAACAATTTATTATTTTAGCTCAATCGAACTTTTTTGAAACTAGATAAATACCACTTGTGATTATAATTATTTTTTTTAAAAAAAAAATTGAAACATATTTTTCCAAACAAAAAAAATATCTATATAGATAATTTAATAATATTATTTTTTAAAAATAAAAGCTCATTTTTATATTTTAGTTCGTCTCACCAAATAAAAATAGTGATACTTTTTTATTTGTAAATTCAAGTTGTGATTTTTTTTTAAAAAATATCATTCATTCGGTTTACTTCATATATTCATGAAATTGTAAACTATATATAAAAAAAAAAAGTACTACAAGCTATTGTTTTCTTCTTTTCAACTTAGCACAATAAGTTAAAAAATGGAATTTATATTGTAGGATGAAGAATTTGAGATAAAAAAGAGTATAGTAGTATTTTCTCTCTCTTTTTTAAAAAAATTAGAGATACATATGGATTTTAATGTCATAATTTTTATGTCAAAGTTTTTATTGTAAAGTAACTATAAGATACTCATACGTACAATTTTGCCCAAATTTATATTATAATGAGGGCTCGGTAGATACAATATAATATATATTACGAATAATATATTATGAATAATATTTTTTTAAAATGATGTAAGTTTACCTTCTTTATTTTATTTTATTTTATTTTGTAAAAAGATGTCATTTTGCCATGTGATATATTGTGTTTTACATTATTATGCATCATGCAAGATACAATATATTGTATTTACCTTGTTTTTTGTAATAATTTAAACTTTATAATTTTAAAATTTTAATTTAATAGAATATAAAAATATTTCTAATTTTAGAATATATGAAGTAAATAAACAATCTGATATTGAAAAAAAACTGTGAAGAATAATAAAGCTATAATTATAAAAAATTAAAAAAAAAAAAAGATAAAAGGGCTACACACATCCGTTCCCTCTTATTCATTTTTATAGGTACTTAATAGAAATGAATAGTATGATAATAATAAGAATAATTGGTGAAGAAAGAAAAAAAAAAAAAAAAGAAACATAAAACGAAGGGAGGGTAAAAAACGGGACACAAATCAACAAAACAAAGGGCGCGTAAAATAAACATTTTACATGCTTTTAAATTTTAAAATTTGAACATCGATTGAGAAATTATTAAGAAGCTCTAATTTTTAAATTAAAAAATTGAGAAAGTAACTAATTTGATTTTGTCTTTTAAGAAGATTTTGTACAGTGAACGATAAGACCAAAAAAAAATAAAATTGCATTTATGGAATTGTAAATTTATTTAATCTCTTGTTAATAGTAGTTTAGTAATAATAGATAAATTATAAGAAAGCGGACAAAGAAAATAAAAAAGGAACGCATATTTACTGTAGAATACTTGAATTGAAGTTCAGAAGAAGACAACCAATTTAAACTAGAGATGAAATATAAATTATAATAAATAAATAAAATAAAATAGGACGTGTCCTTATGAGCTTATTTGATTTTATAAGAGTATAAAAAAACAACGTAAGTTTGTCTTTTATTTATTTATTTATGTAAAAAGACGTCGTTTTGTTATATGATACAGTGTGTTTTATATTATTATACATCATGCAAGATATATTATATTATATTTTTTTTTTGTAATAATTTAAATTTTATAAATTTTGATTTTTAATTTAATAGAATATAAAAATATTTATGATTTTAGAGCATATGAAGTAAATAAATAATATGATATTGAAAATAAACTGTGAAGAATAGTGAAGGTAGAAAAAAAAAAGACAAAAGTGCTAGACGCATATGTTTCCTCTTATTCATTTTTATAGGTAGTTAATAGAAATAAACAGTATGATAATAATAAGAATAATTGGTGAAGCAAAAAAAAAAAAAACAAAAACAAAATCAAAAAAAAAAAAAAAAAAAAAAAAAGAAGAAGGGGACACAAATCAACAAAACAAAGGACGCGTAAAATAAATTTTTGCATGCTTTTAAATCTTAAAATTTGAACATCGGCTGAGAAATTATTAAGAAGCTCCAACTTTTTAAATTAAAAAAGTTGAAAAAGTAACTAAATTTGATTTTATCTTTTAAAATTTTGTATAATAATAATAATAATAATACTTGAATTGAAATGCAAAAAAGGCAAACCAATTTAAAATAGAGATAGAATATAAATTATAAAAAATTATAAGACATATCCTTGCGAGGTTGTTCGCTTTTGTAAGAGTATAGATATAGACGGACCCAATCGAACATGTATATGCTAAAATAATTTAGAAGAATTTCCACTCATTTATCATTTAAAAATTACTATATTATTAATTTTATTTTTAAGAATATTACAACATTAATTTCTAGTAGTAAATTAAATTAGAAGGATAATCTCATGTTGTTTGTGCGTTAAATTCGGACGAGAAATACGCCTTTAAGCTTTATCCAATGTGAACAGCCCCACTTTCGCATGTCTTTTCCGATTAATTAATTAGATTAACTGCGTACACGTTGGAAATGATCTTACCGCATAAACAACACGTCATCAAATACTATCCATTTACTGAATTACCGCTGCCTCACTCGTCTATTTAAATTCTCTTGCCCACCGCTTCTCTCTGTCGCATCTCATTCTCCCTCCCTCTGCTCTCGTTTTGCTTTCTTTCAAAGATTCCGGCGACTTTTTGTAGCCTGTACCACCCATAATGACGGCCGCAATTCTTCCAGATCTCGGGACTGAAATCATTATTCCAATATGCGCAATCATCGGCATTGCTTTCTCACTGGTCCAGTGGGTTCTCGTCTCTCACGTCAAGCTCTCCCCTGACAATTCCCCTGCTTCCGGCGACTCCAAGAACCTAAACGCCGAATCGCTGATTGACGAAGAGGAAGGTGTTAATGACCATAGCATCGTTCTCAAGTGCGCCGAAATCCAGAACGCCATTTCTGAAGGTGATGATGTGAATTCCGATTTGTATCTTATGTGGTATCTTGTTCTTCATATTATTTCTTTTAATTTCATGTCCCCGTTTCAAATTTAGCTTTCTGTATGTATACAAAGTTAGAGGTGATTATTTTTTATTGAGTGAGATTTTCTACAATAACGCACAATATATTTCTATTTTGGAATGAAAGCTTTGTATTAAAATTGAATTTGTAATTACTTATGAACTATGGTTACACGTGTATTTATTATTGTTGTTGATATTGTAATATGTTTATTGTATTGGATTCTCTGAGGCACGTCTTATCTGGTGGGTATTGTGTTCAACATCAACTTCACCTATATTACTTCCAACAGGAATTAGTTCAAATTTTGGGAACTTATAAAGATCTGGCATGCTTTTTATTCTTTGATTTGTGGTTGTTGGTTCATCATAGTATTAATTGTGAAACCAGGATAAAATCATTCAACTTTTCTTAATGTAGTTGCTGAATATTTGATGATTTTGCCTGATTGAATTTTCCTAATTTGTATGATTTTGTCAGTAACCATATTCTTAGTGCAATGCAGTTGTACAAAATCTGATTAGCTGCCTTCATGTTGACTCATCGTCCTTGTCGTTTTTTGCTAAAAATAAATGTCATCCTATTGGCATGCTTTTTTCGTGCTGGCTTCTTCCTTTTTTCCTATACATTGAACCAATCTTGTTATCATTTACTCCGGTTGACAAAGTTGTTATAGCTTTTTCTTGCGCTATCGTCATCTTTATTTTCACACGTTATCCTCGCCACTGTCATTTTCCTAGTCGTCCCAGTGTCATCGTCATTCTACTGCACCTATTTTTAATCCAAAGTAGAGATAATGATTTGCGTTATTTGCCTTTCCTATGGCAAGAATTTGAAAAAATATCATTCTAATTATGAAAATTGTGCATTAAAATTGCTTTCCCCTGTAGCATTTAGTGCTGCCATTAGGCCCATTACTTACAAAAGCAGAAAAAAACTAAAGAATCAGTAGTTTCCAAGTCTTTTGCTAGTAGGAAGGAGAATTGAGACTACAAATGCTTGGATGTCTTCTGGTTAACTTGCACTGGACATGCAAGTGATATCACTGGTATGCACCGGACTACCTACGTTAGGTACTATGTTTGGTTCACTAATAAGGAAGATACATATACTTGTCATGCACATGATATGTATGAATATACTTAAAACATGTCAGAAAAAATAAAATCTACTGTATAACTTAATTCATGTATTCTCCTTGCTGTATATGCATGTCACAGGAGCAACTTCCTTCCTTTTCACGGAGTATCAGTATGTTGGCGTCTTCATGGTTGCTTTTGCAATTTTGATCTTTCTTTTTCTTGGTTCTGTGGATGGATTCAGTACCTCAAGCAAGATTTGCACATATGACTTCAGCAAAATGTGCAAGCCTGCTCTTGCCACTGCCACCTTCAGCACTATATCTTTCTTGCTCGGTGCTATCACCTCGGTGATTTCTGGCTTTCTTGGAATGAAAATTGCCACCTATGCAAATGCCAGAACCACCTTGGAGGCAAGAAAGGGTGTTGGAAAGGCCTTTATTGTTGCATTTAGATCTGGCGCTGTCATGGGTTTCCTCCTTGCTGCCAATGGGCTTCTGGTTTTGTACATTGCCATCAACCTATTTAAGCTATACTATGGTGATGACTGGGAAGGCCTCTTTGAGGCAATAACAGGTTATGGCCTTGGTGGATCTTCCATGGCCCTTTTTGGAAGAGTTGGTGGAGGCATTTATACCAAAGCTGCAGATGTTGGAGCTGATCTTGTCGGAAAGGTGGAGAGAAACATCCCAGAGGATGACCCTAGAAATCCAGCGGTAAGATACAAATATGAACCAGAGAATGTTTATCTCGTTTAGTTTATTTTTTGCGTTTGAAACCATTGAATTCTTTTAATTTTAATTTTTTTATTTCAGGTGATTGCTGATAATGTTGGTGACAATGTTGGAGATATTGCTGGTATGGGATCTGATCTCTTCGGCTCTTATGCAGAGTCATCATGTGCTGCCCTCGTTGTTGCTTCAATCTCGTCATTTGGGATCACTCACGACTTCACCGCAATGTGTTATCCTCTTCTTGTCAGTTCTATGGGCATTCTTGTCTGTTTGCTCACTACACTGTTTGCAACTGATTTCTTTGAAGTCAGGGCTGTAAGAGAAATTGAGCCAGCCTTAAAGAAGCAACTTATTATCTCCACTGTGCTGATGACGGTTGGTATAGCAATTGTTAGCTTTATTGCGCTTCCGTCTTCATTCACCATCTTCGATTTTGGAGTCCAGAAAGAGGTCAAGAACTGGTAAGCTTTGCCATTGCTCTTTTTCAGGAAAGCAATTTAATACTATGTCCTATCAAATAAATATGATTCTAATCTGTTTATTTGTTTTGATTTAGTTAAAACAACATTTTATTCTCTAAAAGTTGATCTGGTTTTTTAGGCAACTGTTCCTATGTGTTTGTGTTGGTTTGTGGGCTGGGCTCATCATTGGATTTGTAACGGAGTACTTTACAAGCAATGCTTACAGGTATCTTGTTTTTTCCACCACTCTGATTTCCTCTAGGTACATTTCTTAAGGTTAAACTAGTTTTAACCAAGTTTGTAAAAAAATTTCAGCCCTGTACAAGATGTTGCTGATTCCTGCCGCACTGGAGCTGCTACTAATGTTATTTTTGGCCTTGCATTGGGATACAAATCCGTCATCGTTCCAATTTTTGCAATTGCGATCAGCATTTTTGTCAGTTTTAGCTTTGCTGCTATGTATGGTATTGCCGTAGCTGCCCTTGGAATGTTGAGCACTATTGCTACCGGGTTGGCCATTGATGCATATGGTCCCATCAGTGACAATGCTGGTGGCATTGCTGAAATGGCTGGAATGAGCCACAGAATTAGAGAGAGAACTGATGCTCTTGATGCTGCAGGAAACACCACTGCAGCTATTGGAAAGGTATTTATACAATCGTGAGCAGAAATCTTCTACGTGTATGTAGGCAAAAATACTGCCTGGTCACATGCCTATCACCCCTGAGGGTCACAAGAGTATTTTGGTCATATGATGACCATGCAATATTTTTCGTAGCCTAGTAATTTTCTGCAACAGTAAGAAACTAGATCTTGTCTCTTGGATGTTGAAATGGACTGTTCGGATTTCTTTGGCTGTTTAAGGCTCCACAGCCTACTGTGGCTTTGGATCCAGACCATATATATATATATATATATATATATATATATTCCTAATTTAGTTGTCCCTTTTTTATAGGGTTTTGCAATTGGGTCTGCAGCACTTGTTTCCCTGGCTCTGTTCGGTGCATTTGTGAGCAGAGCAGGAATTTTGACAGTAGATGTCTGTACACCCAAAGTCTTCATTGGTCTGCTCGTGGGGGCCATGCTTCCTTATTGGTTCTCAGCCATGACAATGAAGAGCGTGGGAAGTGCAGCTCTTAAGATGGTTGAAGAAGTGCGCAGGCAATTTAACACCATCCCTGGTCTAATGGAAGGAACTGCCAAGCCTGACTATGCTACCTGTGTCAAGATATCCACTGATGCCTCTATTAAAGAGATGATCCCTCCTGGTGCTCTGGTCATGCTTACCCCACTCATCGTAGGAATTTTCTTTGGCGTGGAAACACTTTCTGGTGTGCTTGCAGGAGCCCTCGTTTCTGGCGTCCAGGTAAAATGCGCAAAAAATGAAAGCTAGATGATTCTCAAAATATGCAATTGATGATTTTAGGGGTAAAAGAAAATCCATAAAAGTTCTTATTTATTTATATTTTATACGTAGTGGTGTTTTAATTGTTCCGTACATTGCATGTTTTGCAGATTGCAATTTCTGCCTCGAACACTGGTGGTGCATGGGATAATGCCAAGAAATATATCGAGGTAATTGGGAAGAATTATCCATGCTTCAAGTTTTCAACGAACCTTTTATATTTGAATAATTGCGCTACAACTTGAGTGAATACTCTTGACCATGTAGGCTGGTGTTTCGGAGCATGCCAAGACTCTTGGTCCGAAAGGATCTGATGCCCACAAGGCAGCTGTGATCGGTGACACTGTTGGGGATCCTCTAAAGGACACGTCTGGACCATCACTGAACATACTTGTCAAGCTAATGGCAGTCGAATCACTGGTGTTTGCTCCGTTTTTCGCTACGCATGGTGGTTTGCTCTTCAAAATCTTCTAGAATAGGATGAGAATGAGCTATGGTGCCAGATCTTGTCCAAATGAAAAGACAAAAATAGATGTGGTCAAACAGATTTTTTCCTCCCCTTTTTTTTTTCCCTTCACCCATTTTTTTTTCATCTCTCTTTCTTTCAATCCTTATACAGTTTAACGTGGTGGTTGAGTTCTGGAGATGTGTGTGGCGTAAGTTAAGGTCCGTTTAAAGAAATTTAGGGGTTAAATGGTTGATGGTGATAAATTGATAATGATGATAATAGATCCCGCCTTGTGACAAATTCATGTGGCTTCGTCATTCTTTTGCTAAGTTAATGTACGGTTTATTGTCGACATTCCTGTGTTCTTTGCAGTTTTTCAGTATTGGTTGGGATTGGGCGTGCAAAGAGATAGGATTTGTACCACTAGATTCTAAACTTAAGTCTGTTCTTCTAAGAAAAAAAAATGATACCTTGGATCTATAAAAGACTATTTTCATTCCAAAATTACAGATAAATTTTTATTTTAGTGTCATAAAATACAATATTATTCCTAATTTCATCTTAAAAAGAAAAAAAAATTTTAAAAATTATTTCTTTATATAAAAATTACAATGGAAAATTTTTAAAGACTTCATTTGTTCAAAGTATTGTTAATAGTAAGTATAAAATATCCTAACCCAAATGTTCTACACATTAGTTTTTGGTCCATTCAAGTCTTCCCAATTTAGGTTAAAGAAACATAACCATTTTACACCTATTTAAGAATCGGGAATCTACAAGTTCAAGTCTTCATAAAAAGAAACATGAATGCGACGCAAGTTACATTTTGATCCGTTAGGATAATATACGAATGTCAATTTAATTTTATTTATCTTACTCTCTCCGTCCCTAAAAAATAAAACACTAATTCTATAAAATATGTTTGATTATGAAAAAATTATTTAAATTATCTTTATATTATTATAATTTTAATTAGTGCAGCAAGAATTAAAGTGATATGTCATAGTATTGTAATAACGTTTAAAGTAATAAATCATATTTAATAAAATAAAAATAAATTAGACAATTTATATCTTTAAACTTTCTAAACCAATGCTTGACTAGGAAAAAATATCTAAATAGTCCTTATTATAATTTTAGATAATAGAATAGAGATTAAAGTGGTGAACATAAATTTAGAATAGTGGTTAAAATGATATATTATATTTGATAAAATAAATGTAAATTAAATAATTTGTATCCTTAAACCTTCTAAAAAAAACGTTACACTTAATTTGAAACGACTAAAAAAAATAAATGTTGCACTTTTTTTGGGACGGAAGGAGTAGTACTTTTGATTCCCCAAAAAAAAAAAAATCTTAATTCTAAAAAATTTATTTATTTTTGATACGACTACATAAAATTTATTTACCGATGCACAAAATATAAAACCTCAGTCAGTGAAGTAAAATTCTAACAAGCTGCACGGGAAGGTGGTGACCACAGCAAACTCACTCCTTATATAAATTAGATAATGTTTTTTTGTGGTTTTCTTTTTCTTCATTTTTTTTCTTTGTCAAAAAATTTAAAATTATTATAGGCTAACTAAACAACTAAAGTGAACATATATGTAAAGTAAAAAGTAACAGCTGAATATTAATAGCGATGCAGAATATGCACATTTTATTCATTTCGCTCTAGGGTTACAGTAGGACGGGAAGCAAAATAAATAAAATAAAGTTCGACCATAACATGAATTTTACTTGAGACCCTTCCAGATTATGATAAGAGTACAAGAAAAAATTTAGGCAACTAATCTTACAGTTCTGGGCTTTTTTGTCTGAACTCCAGCAGATATCTTCTTTACTACTAGTTGCATCTTGCACCTAGTAATCCTTGGCAACCCAGAGGGAGAGCACCTTCATAAAAAGAACATAGCTTAGTCAATTGTTCCCATAATAGTTCGGTACATCAATGATTAATGATTAAATTCATAGCTAGTAAATGACAATGATGATAAACTTCACGTTATTATTGCATGTGAAAATGCAATCAGGTAATAAAACTGTGGTTTCAAGATTTATTTTTACTTGATGAAATATGAAAGTACAAAGAATATCTATCCCAGTGAAAATTTATTTCGTAACAACATCTCATCATATCACTCCCCTGACAAGCAAACAAAGTAGCCTTACACATCTGAACTACTTTCTGTAAAAAAGGGTTGGCAGCTTGGATGTTTACGCACATAAACAGTGTGTCACTCTCTCCGTTTCAAAATTAGAGTTATCTTTAACTTTTAATGTAGTACATTTATGTACTCCTAAAATTCAAATTTGAAGTGAATTTATTTTATTTTGATTCATGTCAAAGTCAACGTTAAAATACTACAACATATAGAATTCAAAACTATCTCTAATTTTGGAAAGGAGGGAGTATAAGAATACTTGAAGAGACATCTAGGAAATTTGCAGGATTTGATAAATTTCTTGCTTGTGCTCAGGCCATTGAACTAGAATTCCTCATTAATTTTGCATTGGAACCTTACGAAAGCAACACACTTAGCCAGTTGCCACACACAGAGTTTACAAGAACCAATCCGAAGTCTACGGACTTAAATGACTAAAGGGTCGGCAGTAACCTTCTCCACTCAGCACCAATACAGGGAGACCAACTGGTTGGGATAGTGAACTGAAGCTGAATTACTGGGTGCTGTAGTAAGAGGCTGAAATTGAAATTATTCTATGACCAGTAAGATGCTCACAGTATCACGGAGGCTCAATAAGTAGTCACCAAACTTGGAACCAAAGGGGTCTAGTTGTGTGAAATTAAGTCTCCAGTGAAACAATTTCACGAAGTAGAATTGGCGGTATTCAATATTTGGCATCTTATAGGCAACACAATGAAACCAAAGCATAGAAGTATGTAACATTTCATTCATCTCTTAGACAAATCTAGTTTCATCTGATGGAGAAAGTTACTGTAAATTTAGCTTTTTACAAATTTTTACCCTACATGATACATTAGGTTCTGCCAGATCCTTATAAACAAATACTTCCTTTCTTTCCTTATTACAGTGCCTTTCCCTCTTCTTATATCATAACAACATAGCTGTTTATACTCCTCAAGTGATTGACACTAAAAGTGGCCTATAACACTTAATAAAATTAGAGACGCAGAAAGAAAATAAGAAAAAATGGTCCACCATAGTAGGTAGAAAAATCTCACACGTGTAAGTTCCACAATGACGTGTTGCAGAGAATGACAAATGGACATTTGATTATGCCTAATAAGTCATTCATCGCTTAAAGCAAACAATGGCAGATTGATCCATACCCTTTCAACAGAATTACTCTATTCGTATTATTTGTTAAATAAATTTGTTGTGGTACCAATGCTATTCAGCTAGGGTAGTATATCTTGCTTATAAATAATGTGAACTTGGACAAGTTTTAAGATCAATATATAGGAAAGAAGTATGGGGGTAAAAGATGTTGAATTAAGGATAGAGAAAGGAATTCATAAAATTTACAATTTTGTGAGAACTAATTAGTATTTCAGTGAATGCAAGAACAAGAGAAGCAGCGATCATTAAGAATTCAAAAGTTAAAAGTAAAAAGTAAAAATCATACCACATACCAGGAATCAAAATTTTAACTACTTTCCGTTTTCGCATTTTCTGATGGGGAACGCAATGCCCTCCCATTTTGAGGCAGCTTTGGCAACAGTCGTCTCTCCACCGAAATCTCCTGTCCCTCCTCCGCCTTCCCAAACAACTGCTTCCTCAAAATATTATGCAAATTGCCGAACAACTCTTTCTTCAACGACTCAAATGCCAAGTCCAACCGCTCCAACTGCTCCATTGCATTCTTGTTGTACATAAACAACCCGTAGTACAAATCAAAGCTATCACTCGCCGTATTCTCCACCAGATTCAACAAAGTCTCGTACCCTTTCGTATTAATCGGGGTTCTATCCAAATTCAGCTTCTCCAAAACCCTCCCCATTGTATGAGTTATAAACTGCGACCCCGCAGCGTGTCTATCATGCTCAGCACACGACATTTCCACCATTTTACACCCTTCATTCTTGAAAACATCAAGAAACCTCTCACACCTCAAAAACCTAGATTCCTCATTCCCAATTCTAACCCTATCATACACAAAGATTAAATCTTTCCAACTATCCTTCCCACTTTCGGGTCCAAACATGGGGTGTGTGCACAAAATATCAAAATCCAACGGCAAGATTTGCATAAATAAGCTTCTTGCGAATTCTTTAACAGACAAAACATCAACAAAAAGTGTGCTTCGTTTCAATCTTTGTAAAGGGAGTGATCTAAGCACGGATTCGGTGGAGATAATGGAGGTACAAAGGAGAATCACCTCAGGATGTTCTTCGCAGAGGTCATCAGCATTGGAGAAGAACGAGACGTTGAGCTGCGCGGCCTTGGCGGAGTAGTCGGTGCGAGAGTGGGCCAGGACGGTGTGGCCTTGCAAGACTAGGGTTTTAGCCAAGAATTGGCCGAATTTTCCGAAGCCCACAATGGCAATTTTGAGTTTGGTGGATTTATAGAAGCGGTCAGATATTTGGGACTCGTAATCAAATGGTTGGGCTGCATCGATAGCTCGGATCACGAGGCGGCTGCTGCTGCTGCGGGGGTATCGGTGGTGGATATAGGTGTGGGAGGTGAGACGGAGGTGGAGTGGTTGAAGAGAAAGAGAGTGAAGGCGGTGAGAGGGGAAAGAGAGTTTGGTAGCGGAGGAATGTTGAGGAGGAGGAGCAAGAGAGAGCATGGTTGCCGCTTCTCTCTCTGCTCTATACAGTTTGGAAAGGAAAGGAACAAAAAATGCTTGTGATAAAAATCTTGTCCGTTTATCCCGAAATTATCAATCGTAGTCTGTTCCACGCAATTTATTTTAAAATATTTTACAATTTATTTTATAAGTTAAAAAAATATTTATTAA
Source organism: Pittosporum tobira (assembly GCA_032359685.1). NCBI lineage: Eukaryota > Viridiplantae > Streptophyta > Magnoliopsida > Apiales > Pittosporaceae > Pittosporum > Pittosporum tobira. The sequence continues at coordinate 26,152 of JAUMHB010020993.1, forward strand.
TAAAAAAAATTTAAATAAATTAATAATATATGTTATATTTAATTTATAATTTTTTTAAATTAATAAAAATAATTAATTTTTAAAAATAAATTATAATCCATTTCAATAAGTTTAAACAAACATGTCCAAGCTGATCTGATTTTTAAGAGAGTAGATTTTCATATGCTTGATCTTAATTACACTCTGTTCGTTCGCTCTGCAGTTGGTAAGAAAACGAAGGCATTTATTGTACTATTTGAGAATTCAGTTGATGGTATATTTGATCTAAAACCTGCATATTTTTACTTTTACCAATACCTTAAATTTAGCTTAGTTTACACAAGCTTCTTCCTACGGTATTCTAAAGTCCAAACCATGAACAATATATAACTCAATCCGTTTTTTTAAATATAAAAATATTTTTTTAAAAGATTAAAATATTTAAAAAAATGATTTATTTGTTTATCCATGTTAGATTTAATTTATTTACATTTTAAAATATTACATAACAAACGTTGTTTAAAAATTACAATATTAATGCTTATGTGAAAAAA
>JAUMHB010021004.1:1361-17926 GCA_032359685.1 Pittosporum tobira
GGGTTAGGCAGTGTTTGTTTGCAGATTATTTTGAGAAAATTATAATTTATAAGATTATAATCCGTACAACATTAATTTTGAGATTATTTAATCATTTATAAAAATAATATCTTGCTTGTGTTAAAGAGGATTATATATAATAGCTAACTCAAAAAAAACTCATGTTTTGTGTTTATTATCTGATGGAATATTGAAATAGTTAAACGATTGGATATAAAAACATGGTCGATATATGTTGAAGAAAAAAAATAATGTTATTTTTGTCTCGATATTATTAAAATTTTAAATTGAAGACGTCATTATACATTATTATACAAAGTATTATTAAGTAGTACCTTTGTAAATTTATTATACAATCCCCATGATTAATAATCTCCTGTAAGATTTTGTAAACAAATAAATAATCTAAAATTTTAAAGGATTAATAATTTAATATCTTGCTTAATCTCTTCAAACAAACACAGTTTTAGTTTATTATAAAAATTTGTTTTCACTTATTGTGGGACTTTATTTTCATTAAAAAAAGGACTTCAAAAGGAGAAAGATATTTTTATGTTCTTATTGTTTTCTAGCTCAAAGTAAATTTAAATTCATTTTAATGGAATAATATAAGTCTAAATAACTCCAGATACTAATTCTCCAATAATGGCGAATATTCAGAAACATCTTCAAATTCCACCAAAAGTTACAGATATTTTTATGGAAAGTCCTGATGCATGGTCTCCCATGTTGGAATTTTTCAAAATTCTTTGTTGTATTGAAATCGTGGATAAATAATAAGTTTGCTACGCTCCGTTTGTAAACTTTAAGGTAAAAAAATAAAATAAAATAAAATAATAATAAAAAAAGAATAGAAAAATTATAATTTTTCTTTTTTGTGTTTATGAATTTATAATAGAAAATTTAATAAGTTGTACACGTGTTTGTGAGTGTTAAAAAAAATAACATATTACTATTTTACCCTTCAGTAATGAGTTTCTTATATTATTTTTGTAAGTTTTGATAAAAAAAAAATAACAGAAAACTAATTAAAACAAAAATATTATAAATAAATAATATATTTATATTTATATATTTCAATATTATATTTTTAATATCTATTGAGTTTTAAAATATAAATAAATAATATTTTTTATTAAAAATATAATTTTAATTCCTATCAATATATAAATAAATAATATATTATTATTATTATTATTATTATTATTATTATTATTATTATTATTATATATTTAAATATTATATTTTAATACCTATTCAGTTTTTTTTTTTTAAATAGAGCAACAGAAGTCTTTCTGGAGACTGCAAAATAGTTCTAGCTATAAAATTACTAATGATTTAGATACAAGGTGCTGCTACAAAAATTAGGAATTAAGGTTAAAAGGATGAGGTGTAATTAAAAAATTGATGTATTGTAAATTGAGGGTAAAATTGAAATTTTAAAATATTTATTTTGGAGCTTTCTCTTTTCCATCCAAATCATGTCAATTTTAGGAGGAAAATTTGAATGGAAAACAAGCCAACTTTTCATTCTAATTCTTTTCTTTTCTATACTTCAAAAGGACTCAAAAACAAAGGAAAATAATAGAAAATGACCATTTTCCTTCCTTTTCCTGAGTTTTATGAACTTACAAACAAGCTGTTAGCCACAATATAAACTCCCCACTTACTTGAGAGCAGAACTTTCCGCTAGGAACGCTGGCAGGAAAATATATTCTCATCATGTACTTGTGTATAGAACGTAAAGGTCACTCCGATGCATTACAAATATACAGGATATACTTGCAAGAAAGAACCCATCAGACTACAGTTTATAATTGTATGTATCTTCTAAGTATAAACGTATCTAAGCAATTTGCGACTGAAGCCTACCACCACTTTGGAATTTGTGGGTTCTTGTCAGGTATAGAAAGCCAAAAAGGTCACATTCAAATTATGAATCAATACCAGGTCCCGGATATGCCAGTAGGCTCATTATACGCTTGTCAACAACTGGAGCTCCAACCGTAAAATGATAAAGGCTCTGATAGTTTGAACCCCTCAATCCGAGAACTTCATGCACTGCAAAAAATCAACAGAAAATAACTTAGCTGCTCCAAATTTGCATTTAGATTAGTGTGGAAGAAATTTCACAAAGAAGATGGAAACATATCTAGTCTTGCAATCTTAAGGTGTCCAGTCATAAATTGGTTCTTGCAATCTTAAGGTGTCCGGTCATAAATTGGTTCTTTTATATAGGGATGTTTTATTTCCACAAGCCGTCCTCATCTGAATGTGAATGTTATCAATAGCCTTCATATATATATATATATATATAAATGTACAGAACTTTCCTACACTTCTAAAATATCCTATTTGGTAACTTCAGAATGAAACATTACCAAGAACTTTAGGTCATAACTACGTTGGTTACTAAGCTTATATATAAACTATATTTCAGAAAGCATGCGTCAAGAATTATGGGAAAAGCAAACTTTTGTATGGTACTTAGTTTCCCTTATCTTGCAATATCTCTATCCTGATGATAACTCAAAAGAACACTACTTGATTCAGTATAGAGATTATAGCCTACAACATCCATATTGTTCACAATTGGAAAAAGTTGTTCAGAAATTAGGAAATCAGACAACCCATATAATATGTAATAGAGTATCTTTGGACTGTTAGCCCCTATGCTCCTATGAGATCCCTTTTGATTTTCTGCTCCTCTGCTTAAAATTTTCTTTGCTTTTTCCCTGATTTTGTTATATGCCAATAGAAAGGCGGCTCTATGATCGTCACATTTTTGTTGTTCTATTTTTTTCCCAATATACTAGTGCAGAAAAAAAGGATAAAGTGAAAGTTCATTCCACGACAAAAGGAGGCGACAATCCTGCATACCTGTAATACACAAAGATTTTTATTTTATCTTTCTTTCGCTCCTTGCCTCCATAATTCTACTTTTAAATCTGGGATCATTTTCTGCCGACCCCAACTAGTTTGGGTCCTTTGGGACAAATGCAATGTTAACTTGAGTTACTTGAGTATGTTTCCCTTAGCGAAATTAAACCATATAGTATGTATAAAAGAGGGATGTCCAAAATTTCTTCATAATACAGTTAGCTCATCCCTCACAAAAATAAAAGGATGAAAGATAAAAGAAGAAATTTTATTGATGAAAAGAGAGTAAATCCGCATAAATTTCTTCTTAATTTATCAATAAATTCTTCTTCTTTTATGCAATAAAAAAATAAATCTCTCATTTTATATTATAGTTTGGAACTCGAGAAGGAGAGAAGGGGAAAATAACATACCAGGATCATCAAAGAAGCAACCAATTCCGGTAGCAGAGATGCCAACTGCGTGTGCTTCAAGGTATAAAACCTGGCCAAGAACCCCCGTCTCCCAAAATAACCGCGGATACATCCACACACCCTTGTTCTGCAAGGTTGGCTTTAGATGAGCCACCATACCTAGGCTGAAGCAGCCATCACTAGCAATGTCCTGCATACATAACATCATGGTTAGCACTGCTCTGTAAAGTAAACAGTGAAATTCGTCAAGTTAAAAAGTTTAATGTTCTTCATTGGTACTTTGCATTCATAGCTGTGACAACCATATACTTAATACAAAAGATGGATTAATGTACCAAATACAACATTTTGTACTTCATATAAATCATGAACATTGAGATGATGTCACAGCAATGAGACTATAAGATATATCTGACACTTATATTGGGCAACACAGTGACACACACATGAAGAACATGTTTCTTCAACAAAAGAGAAGAAATATACATCATTAATGACTTAAAAGAATTATTCCGTATAGCTTAAAATAAACAACTAAAGTTGAGAGGGGTCATTTTTCTTAATTATTTATTATTCATTTTTTTTTTTTTTTAAATTGTTGTTGTAAGGTAAACTATACCAATATCCCAAGGGTTGGCCAAGCGGTAGTGAGCTCTACAATAAGTGCTTGAACAGAAACTGACATAGGTCATGGGTTTGAAACCCCACAGCAACAATGAATTTCTTGGGTTACTCACACATAGTTTACTATGGGATTTCCCGGTGTGCGTGGTTGGTGAGGTATTGCATGCACCCGGTGGTTTACAAAGTGTGAACCTTAAGGATGGTGGCTGCAGGTCCACTGTTATCAAAAGGGAAAAAAAAAGTAGACTATACCAACAACTTATGATCTAGCAGCATTGATGGTCTGATGTGTTTGTGCGAGAGAGATAGGGTCATACTGTGAGGATGACAAAGACAGTGATGACGTGGTGAGGACGGAAAATTGGCAAAGGTTCAGTGGTTTCTCATAATGTGTGATAGCTTTAATGTTATTTCATTCTTCATTTAAAGAATTCCACAATAAACCACATTTGGGAGAAGATATACTTCAATCTTCATTCTTCCCATTACAATTAGTTCAAACAAGAGACCTAAAAACAGTGGAATACTTCCACTTTTTGGCCAGAAATTCTTCTAAAATCGACAGTCACCGTCTCCTAACATTTTACATTAAGTCCAGCCTTAAAAATATATGACCTACAAGCATACTGCATACCATAGTTTCATAAGCATTGATTAGCAAATAGAATCTGAAAAGGTCAAGATCAACACATATACCTGATGACACGAAAGTTCCACAATAAACCACATTTGGGAGAAGATATACTTCAATCTTCATTCTTCCCATTACAATTAGTTCAAACAAGAGACCTAAAAACAGTGGAATACTTCCACTTTTTGGCCAGAAATTCTTCTAAAATCGACAGTCACCGTCTCCTAACATTTTACATTAAGTCCAGCCTTAAAAATATATGACCTACAAGCATACTGCATACCATAGTTTCATAAGCATTGATTAGCATATAGAATCTGAAAAGGTCAAGATCAACACATATACCTGATGACACGAAAGGCGTTTTGCGAGCACTCGGCAATCTACCCTTGCAAGTTCATATAAAGGCAATTCATCAGGACAACCCTCTGGTTTCTCCCACTTAAATTCAGATCTTGTAGCTTTCTTGAGATCACTAAAATGATCCTCATTCCTCACCAAAAAGTACAAACCTCTTGGCAACCCCGTAACCCTATGAACAAACAAAGCAGCATGCACTTCAGAATCCCAAGAAAGAGCTCGAAATGGCAATGCCAACTGTCTCCTTTGCTTCTCTCCACTTCCAGAACCTGAAGGCATACAATGTAATAGAATCTGATAAAATGTTTCTCTCTCCATCACAGTGACTCCATCCATATCAACTGCACTCCGACGCTTCCGAACCACTTCATGTAAACTTAGGCCCTTATATGAACTCTCACTAATAACCCCACTACTCACAAATGGATCAATTATGAATTTATTTTGTGGGGTTAAAGGCTTTTTAACTGCCTCAGCTGTTCTATAAATAATGTCCCAAACAATATGCTCTTTACTAAGTGCATTAGTCTTTCCTTTCCACTCCAATTCCAAAAAACATGAAATAGCTGAGCTCAATCCCTCATAATCCACATCAAATTCACCAATTCCACTAGGAAAAATAAGAAGAACGCAATCTGGGTGCTCAAATTCAACCTCAGGAAACTTCCCTTTAACCGGCCTTGACGGAATTATCAACTCTTCACACAATTCAAGCCCCATTAGCCTCTCAATATCCACAAACCCTAACCCATCAAGAATCATAACATCCCATCCAAGTCCAGAAGCTGCCATTGAAACTGCAGCAATAGCATGACCCACGTCATGATTACAATACCTAAACGCCCTCTCACCATATTTCCAAGCTTCCCGCCAAAAAATGGAAGAAAGCCCAATTAGGAAAGAACCTTGTGGAAAGAATTTGGGGAAAAACCCAGATGGGATCTGAGCCCTGAGCTCGAAAGCATGCTCTTTTGGGGCATAATGTGCTACAAAAGATGAAGTTGAAAGAGATTCAACTGGTGGGGAGATTATGTAAGCCTCAGTAGGGTGTAAATTGCCACTGCTCGGGTTAACTCGGAGCGACCAGGTGGAGAACCCGGTAGTTTTCCAGGCCGAAAGGGCGAGAGAGTCATAGAAGAGCTCGGAAATGGTGGATTTGCAGATGGGCTTCGGAGAAGGGAGAGAATTGAAAACAGAGGAATACAGGGGAGAGTCAGGGGAGGTTGTGGGGAGGTGGAGGAGAGGGAGGAGAGTGGCAGGGGCGTAGCGGCGAAACGGGTTGGGTTGGTTGGCCCAGTCGAGGCCGTGGGGCCCTCTGGCGTATTTATCGAAGGAGTGTTTGGTTTGGTTGTGGTATTTAAGGGTTTGGGTGAGCAAAGGATTTTCTTCATTTGATGGGTTGGGTTTTGTTGTTGATGGTGATGGGGTTGAGGAAATTGACATTGAGGGACTTCTTTTGGGGACGCAGGGGAGGAGGCGGCAGTGATGGTGGTGGACGGAGAGAGGAATTCTGTTGTGGAGGTGGAGCGGCATTTTGGTGGTGGAATATGATGACAGTGATTCTGAGAAGTGCTTGGAATGTTCCACAGACTCGGCACCCGGGTCTGATCGGGTGGGTTTTGTCCAAGGCATTATTGGGCTTGTTGACTTGTGTTACTTGGACATGGGACATTTGGGTGTGACTTGAATTTGTGTGGCCCTTTACGGTGTTTGGCATCTTAATGCGTTTATAAAAATAAAATACTTCCCTCATAATTTTTTTTTACAAATTTTAACATTAATTTTAAGACATTTTAAGAGTATATTCATAATTTTTTTATATTTATATTTTTAATATATTTATATTTTTAAATTTTATTATATTAAAAATATATATTACATATATATATTTATTTAAAATGTTTTAATATTTGTATTAAAAATTATTTTAAAAATTATTACATTATTTTCAAGATGAAAATTATAATAAATAATATTATCTGGTGTAATTGGTTTGCACGCAGCCAGAAGCTGCCGGAAACTCATCCTGTTAAAAAGAGTTGCAGTATTTTTGCATAAAGGTGCGTGATGTGGCGCATAAGATCGGAAGCCACCCGTGCACAAAAGTACAAACAAACTACCCCGCATTGATTTCTTATTGCGACCTGACTAAGCAAAAAGTCTATCTCACCCCAACTTTTGTCGTTGAGACATTATTATTTTGTTTTATTTTATTTTATGATAAGAAATTTAAAATATTTTGAATGTCACGTTAATATATATATATATATATATTATTATATACATTATATTAATATCATTATATATATCATATTATATCTATATTTTATATAAGCCCTCTAAGAATTAATTCACTCACATGATTACGGGTCCACCTTAAATGTTTTCATATGAGATGCACGCCATTTAGGTAATAATTTTATTGTAATATATATATATATATATATATTTAAATGAGCTTTTAAAAAAAAGCAAAAAAAGATAAACATGCTATTTATAGACTCTTAACATATATTTTTAAAGCATTTTAAATGTGATAAAAGGATAATTATGGCATTTAAACAATAGTTATATTAAATCAAAGAGAAGGAATTAATTATGTTTCAGATCTATAATACATATTTTTAAATGCGTCATTAAATGAGATAAAAATAATAATTAAACATGTCATTTATACAATAGTTTTATTAAATCCAAAAACGGAAATAGTTTCATTTTAGATTAATGATATATACGGAGTACTTTTAAATATGAATTACCAATTAAAAGAAAAATTTGTAAAAAAAAAAATCAAAATAAAATACAGAAAATAGAAAGTATAATGTTTCACTTATGCTAGCATAGTTTATTTCAAAATACCTTATAGATTATTCGTTAATTAAAAAAAATTGAACTAAAAAAATTACTTATCGACTAATTTTTTAAAGTAAGTTGATAATATTGTTATAATTAATCTATAAAAAATAAAATTAATAAAGAAAATTAACTAGTTAATTTTAAAAATTAATTATAATCAGTTCAAATAATTAAAACCAAACAAGCAAGCATGTATATAAATTAGTAGTGTTTAGGAGTGTAAATGAGTTGAATCGAGTAAAGTATTGACTTACTCAATTTTTATTAATATAATTATCGATCTTGAAATAAAATTTATGCATGTTTCATTTAATTATCGGATCGGACATGAATATGAATCGAACACGAGTAATTTAAAATTTTCAAACAAAAAACTTCAAATATTAATAAAAAAATGATTTTATAATGTCCAAATAATTAATCGAACTTAAAAATATATTCGTATTTTAATCATTAATATTTAAAATCAATATTAAATTAAATTTTTAACCTAACAATATTCTTTCTTTTTGACTAGAGGAGTGCTCTTTCTTTGAAATATTAGTAAGGGACCACCTTTTTATAGTTACTCGCTATTTACACTATTTACATGTTCGGGTTTGTAAGTCGGTCCAGGCGCAAAGCTGGCTCAATCCAAAATCGTCTAATTGTATTTACTGCCTTAGCAGCGTTCCACACTTCCACCCCGCCCACATGCTTACTCTAGCATGTCGTTCAGTTTTTTAAATTCCTTTTTTCTGTGTATTTTCAGTTGTTGAGCAATCCTCATTAATATTTTAATTTTAGTTATTTTAATTAAATTAGAAAATTGTAGTCATTCTCAATTAATTTACAGAGATGCAATTTACTAAAAAGTCCCTTAGTAAAAAATAAAATAACAAATGGAACTGCATAGGATATCTATTTGCCTGCCCATTTTAGTGCATATTTGATAACAATATTGAAATATTATGGCATTCAAATAAAATAAATTATTATATTTAATAAATTATAATAGATCAAATTTAAAATTAAAATTAAATTTAAACAGTAAATTGATAGAGTTTTCGCCGCTGAAACCAGCCTTCAGAAGATAGTGGGCTGTTTATCAAATCTTTTTTTATTATTTTTTTAGCAAAATTAAATCTTATTATCCATAATCGTTCTTGTTATTTTATAATCCTTTAAATAATCCTCTATATAGCTAGTGTTGGCTCCATCCATTTCAAAACCACCACCAAACCAAATAAAGTTGCACGTCCTCTCTTCTTCTCATCTGATTAGCGCCAAAACCCTTATCAGTGATCGATCTGGGCTTCAATTATTTCTCTAATTCAGGTGAAGCTTGAAATTTTTCGTTACAATTGCCTAATTATTGCTATTTTTTATGGACTTCGTAGAATTGTTGCTCTGTTCTTTGATTATTATGTGATGTTTAAAGGTCTTGAAATGATAATCGGGTTAATCTGATTCTGAAAAATGGTTTATGCTGTGTGTATTTGCTTTTGCTATATCTGTATTTTGAACTTCACCACCCATCCGTTTCAAAAATAGTTATTCGGTTTTAGTTATTTCCAAAATTAGAGAAATACATTTCTAATTTTAGAGTGAAATGAAATTCATAAAATGCTAGCTAATGTTAGGTATATCTGTTAAGGTTTTCTTAAAAGTATCTTTAAATTGTAGGACCACCCCTCTCCCAACCTGACAGTTTTAAAAATTTCAAAAGAGTTTAATTATTGTATGGGTGCGTGTGTGAGTTTATGTTGGAGTTGATTATTAAAAATAAAATAAAATAAAAATTTCGAACGGACGTGGTAAGGATGTCATTTGGTTTCTGGGAAATCCAGAAAAAATTAAACTGGAAAAATATGATTATGTGTTCCCTTGTTTTGCTTATGATGAGAATCAGTCAATTGGTTTTGCACGAATTGATCTCATTTTCCTTTTTTATTTTTTGGTATGCCTTCTTCTGTTTTTTAGTGTTTCTGGGATTGGAACTTGGAAACCAAGGGGAAAAGTACTGGAAAAGAATGTAACAGAAAATCTAAAATAAGAAAAAACCCTCTTAATGGACGTACGTTCAACTATATTCTTTTAATTTGCAAAAAAAAGTAATTATAGACCTTTAAGAAATTCTAATATCCTTGGATATCTTTCAGTAGTCAACTATAACAATCTATAAGCCTCAGTGTGATTTTTGTAGTTCATAATTGTTACTTTAGTTTTGGTTGATTTGTTATTGTTATGAATCTTGTTACGCATACTGTTAGAAGAATTAAATAAAGACCAACCTGTGAAAAATTATAAGCTCAATGTTAAAGTTACAAGCTTAAGATTTTTTATTATTATTCACTTATCATTTGCTGACTATTAAATATGTGGGTGTGCTTACTATGAATTTTCCCTTTTCCTGGCGTAGACATGAGGAATATTGGGAGGAGAGGTATTCATTATTTGCATAAACTGAATGCTGCAAATATTCCTACTGATTTGTTAGAGAAGGGCCAAAACCGCGTCATAGAGGCGTCCCTCACTCTAATTCGTGAAAGGGCAAAGCTTAAGGTAAATCCTGATTTTGTTAAGCCATCATTGTTCTCTGCTCTAGATTCCACAATCTTTTGTAAACATTTTATCCAAATATTAAATTTTAAGGCATCATTTTGGGTTAATTAGAGAAACTGCTCACATCTGGTAGTTATATTTCCTAAATGAGATATTTAATTTTGGAAGAGTTAACCAATGGATGGTGTTATTTTTTTTTAAAGGGTGAGCTGGTTCGGGCTTTAGGAGGTGCTGTAGCATCCTCATCTCTTCTTGGAATTCCTCTAGGACATAACTCATCTTTTCTTCAAGGGCCGGCATTTGCTCCTCCACGTATAAGAGAGGCAATCTGGGATGGGAGCACAAACTCTACAACTGAAGAAGGTAAGCCATACCTTTTTACTTTTGATAAAATGTGCTTTTCCACACACACAACAGTTGCTCTCATATAATATTCCATCTTTAAAGAGTATCAATTTAAATAAAGTTATCAAGATAAGGTCTACTTTCTCAAAAAAAAAAGGAGTTTCTCATTCAGCTAGGTCTACTTTCCACTTTGTTTTCTTGTTAAATATGTACTCTCTTTCCTCTTAAGTTAATAGTAAAGTCTCTATTACCTTCACTTCTCCATCAGCTAAAATCTGGTTGACATTAAACAGGCATCTTGAGTTGTCGGTAACATATCAAATATTTATTAAAGAGACTATTTGTTGTGCCCACAGTCTGTAGTCTTCTGGCATGTTATAGGCGAGTGATTGTCGGTTCAGTGTTCAAAAAACAAACAACTTTTTTCACTGTTATTTTTATGGGTTTTCTTGAATTTGTATTTCAATTTAGTAAATAAGCCTTTTCTACCCCAGATTTATTTCTTGCTTGTGCATTTAGGTGCAAACAGAAGGTTGCAAAAATATTTAAGTCCAAAGCTAATGTAGCTTTTATTGTCATTGAACTGAAAGAAATAACTAAGATATTGCTTAAGTTACTCCTTAACGTTCCCACTACATGACTTGCAAAACATCAAAACATGTTCGAGATTACTAGTCAGATATGCATCAATTTTTTTCTCAGTTACTATTCCCCAGTTCTACTTTTTGCCCATCGGCACCCTGAAAACACATCAGCATATTATTTTTCAATCCTTTTAAATTTTCAATATATATAAGTATATTTTCATAATTATTAAAATGCATGAGGGATATAATGGATAGATGTGTCCTCAGGGCAGCTTGTTATTGTATGAGCGCAACAAACTGACATTGCTACTTAAACTTGGATGGTAGTAGGCTTATAATTGTAAATAATTGGCTGTATGGTATGATCAGATAGTTCAGGCATCTTTAGTTTTGTATACGTGTTTAAAGCCTTTCTCCTAAGAACAAATTAGGTTTATAATTGTAAATACTTGGCTTGAATTAATGGATCATATAAAGTCGGTATGGTCAGATAGTTCAGGCATCTTTAGTTTTGTATACATGCTTAAAACCTTTCTCCTAATCTCATTGGTTGTTCCTTTAAGACATATGGTGGTGATGCAGGAAAACAACTAGAGGATCCTCGGGTGTTAACAGATGTTGGTGATCTTCCTGTGCAAGAGTTACGAGATTGTGGAGTAAATGATGACAAATTGATGAATATTATAAGTGAGTCTGTCAAGCTGGTGATGGAAGAAGTAAGCCATGTTTTTCTGTAGACTTGGTACCCTGGAATCCTTGTCTATTCTTTTTCTCTGAATTAATTGTTAGGTACAAGTCATCCGGTGCATTACAATGGTCGACCTTTTTTATTTTTTCTTACTCTAGCAAAAACAACTTGTGTTTTATGTTGTTTTATTACTCTTCAGGACCCACTGCGCCCTTTAGTTTTAGGGGGTGATCACTCAATATCGTATCCGGTTGTAAGAGCTGTATCTGAGAAGCTTGGTGGGCCCGTGGATATTCTTCACCTTGATGCTCATCCTGATATCTATCACGCTTTTGAAGGCAACATATATTCTCATGCTTCTTCTTTTGCCCGAATAATGGAGGGTGGTTATGCTAGGCGGCTCTTGCAAGTAATATTTCTTCTTTATTTATCTGATTTCTTATTTGATTTACTTACGTGAAATTTTTTTTTGTGTGTTTTTCAATAGTAAAAGACATTGGCAAGTGAACATAAGTTAATTTTATTTCTACAAACTGAAGAGGAAATTTGAGAAAAAAATAAATTGGCTGTTTGTTGAAGTATATCCCCAATATACATGTCTGGAGATTAAAAGCCTCATTGATTGGCAGCAGATCATTGGAAATTGCATTTTAGTGTTCTTTCTTTATTTTAGTTAATGAGTTTGCGTATCTGACTGATCAGGTAGGTATCCGATCAATAAATAGTGAAGGTCGTGAACAAGGGAAAAAGTTTGGTGTGGAGCAATATGAAATGAGAACTTTTTCAAGAGATCGCCACTTTCTTGAAAACCTGGTCTCTCTCTCTCTCTCTCTCTCTCTCTCTCTCTCTCTATATATATATATATATATATTCGATTGTAATGGTTTTCATAGAATTTACGGTTTTTTTGTTTTTTTTCTGGGACAGAAACTTGGGGAAGGTGTAAAGGGTGTGTATATTTCCGTGGACGTGGACTCTCTAGATCCTGCATTTGCTCCCGGAGTATCTCACATAGAGCCAGGAGGTCTGTCTTTCCGGGACGTTCTCAACATTCTCCACAACCTTCAAGGTGATGTTGTTGGTGCAGATGTGGTCGAGTTCAACCCACAGCGCGACACGGTTGATGGGATGACTGCAATGGTTGCTGCTAAGCTGGTAAGAGAGCTGACGGCTAAGATTTCGAAATGAATGATGCCCGTTCGTCCATTCCCTTTGAGACCTGATGAAAATACTTATTCACCCTTCAGTTTTATAAAGCAGATCTGAACGTTCTTGCCAGTTGGTCAAGTGCTTATGCATGTCTCAGTTAATTTTACAGGTTTGAGGGACTTTTTGAAGTGAACTGTTATCATAATAATACCTTGTTTAATTGCCCCCAAAATGGCAAAATAAGATTGAATTTGTTCGAGCTTTGAGTTTACAGTGGAACGTTGAGATATAGTTGTTATTTTTTGTTTGGCATTTATTTTTTCGGTTGATAATAAGAACATGCATTATTATTACTTAACATTGCTATATTTTTGTATAGTATCACTTGGAACTTGTTTAGTACAGTTTATTTTAAAATAAATTATAAATTATTTAACAAATTTTAATAATCAGATTATTGAATAAGCGGTTATTGCAATTATTTTTGTTTGATAAAATTTATTTTAAAACAGAATATTATCAAAATAATCTAAATAAATATTTGACAAATAATTTATAATCTCGAAATATTTTAACCAGATTTTCAAAATGCCCATTATATACATGATAGCACAGGCTCACATTTGAAGAAAAACATAGAGAGAGAAGATGGTTTTCGATGGGTGGGACGGCAAGAGTTGAACGTCGGGTTTGGGGTGGGACGGCAAGAGGATGGGAGAGATGGGGACGATTTGTGATGGGCTGGTACTTGCAGTTAGGAGGAAGGAGAGACAAGAAATGGATGGGAAGGAGGGGAGATGTGTTGGAAAATAATGAATGTTTGTTCAATCACTTCAATAATTATTATAATAAGTTAAAATAAATAAATTAATTATTAATTTAAAAAAAATTATAATCACTATAAATAAATTAAATCAAACATCACTTATATAGTGTCAATCTAGTTAAATTTATTTTGCACTATAATAAAGTGATGGAGAAATAGAGACATTTTATGATTATTGAAAAAAAATTAGCGGCCGGTACAAAAATTACTAACACTAAACTATTGGGAATTGATATCCACATCCCCAATTTTGCTATTTACTTTCTTTAACATATATTTTGGTGTATATAAAATATTATGAGGTGTATTTAGTAAATTTTATAGTGTATTCATCTTTTTTTTTTCTTCTTTCATATGTTAAAAGATTAGGTCAGTCAAAAAAGCATTAAGTGAGAAAAGGAAAAGAAAAACAAATCTGTATATTATGAACAGAATTCAAAATTAAAGGAGCTAAATGTAATTTTTCCAAAATAAACTCTCCTCCACTTTTGGGTACTAATGTACTATACAAATTATAATAATATTTTATAAAAGGAGAGTACGAACAATAAATAATCAAAGAGCAGACACGCTTTAACCAAAAAGAGATCAGGCAGCCTTGAGAAAAGAAAAAACAAACAAATAGTGTGTTACTTTTTATCGCTTATAATAAAATTTCAAACCTCAAGGACCTAACTGTAATTCTCTCAAAACAACCTCCACTTCCCTTTGGTTATGGTACGAATAACAATCCCCTCTCTCTATCTCTTCCCCCGCGCACACGCACAGAAGAAATGAGGTCGTTGGTACTACCGACCCTTTCCCGCCTAAACCTCCTTCCTTACCCACGATTTATCCACAAGAATATCCGACATTTTAGAGTCTTACAAAAAATACACCGCAAATGGCAAAAACCCAATTTTTATTCGCAAATTTCCTCGCTCAAATCTTTATATTCAACCAATATTACTATGTCTTCTTCAAATAACAGGCACCCACAAAGTAGTAGCCAAAACCCAGTCACTGCAAATGAGAATTTGGTCGTATTAGGCATTGAGACTAGCTGCGATGACACTGCTGCCGCTGTGGTAATCTCGCTGTATGTGTGTGTGTGTGTGTGGGGGGCGGGGGCGGGGTGTGTGTGTGTGTGTGTGTGTGTGTAATTACGTTGGAAGTGTATTGGCTGTTTTTCATATGTTTTGTTGAGATTAAAGATTGATTCTTTTTTGAATTTAGGTTCGAAGCAATGGAGAAATTATCAGCCAAGTTGTGTCTTCTCAGGTATATATATATACACACACACTCCAAAGCTTATGATTAAATATTAAAGTTTGGTTTTTGGGCTTTTAGGGAAGTGGATAGGCGTAAAGCCTCTTCAAATTATGTTGGAAATAATGGCCATTTCTTACAATTCAGTTTATAAATGTCTCTTAGTTTTACCTGTATTTTTTTTTTCGATAAATATTTACCTCTATAATTAGGGTGGGTTTACTTATTTTCTATTTTAAATATCAAGGGTATAAAAGGTTTCCTGATTTCCAAGGATTGATGAATTAAGCAGAAGCGCTTTGAAGACTTTTTATTTTGGCTCTCTCATGGAATTATTGTCTTAGCTTATATAGTCAAAGATTAACACTCAATGATTGCAGTAGTACTATGATGAGATAGCATAATTGTCCACAATTAGATTATGAGAAGTTGAGATCATCTTTATCATTTGTAGAAAGTAGAAAGTATATACAGAGAGAATGTGATAAGTTCGACTAATATGTGGTGTTTGCATTTTTGATAGAACAATTTACCACCTGTGATTCTTTCGTGAGATGTTCTAAGCTATGTAAGCTGGAAGAGGGGACTCTTTGAATAGATATTTGTTATTGGAAAGCAAATTTGTAATTGCTCGTTTTAGTTAGGCTTTATTTTGCTAGGCAGGTATGCTCAGTTAATTAACAGATATCTCCATAGTCTTCTTGGACAACACAGTTAGTGTCTTTCATTTTTCTCTAAGTCCATTCATAATTAGCTTGACATAGGAGGAAAAGCTAATTTTCTTCATGGTATATGCCTTCATGTGATACTACAATTTTGTTTTAATCAAGGCAGAGCTGCTTGCCAAATATGGAGGAGTTGCTCCTAAAATGGCAGAAGAAGCACATTCCCAAGTGATTGATCAGGTATGATATCTGCACTTTGGTTATCTTTAGACTTAGTAAACAAGTAACAACTCAAATGGTATTCCTCCCATGTCTCCAGGATCCAGATCCCTTGTCTCGTGTATATTTTCTCTTAGAATTTGGGTATATCTACTATTTCCCCTCTCCTTAATGATTGCAGGTGGTACAGGAAGCACTTGATAAAGCTAAGCTAACTGAGTCTGATCTCTCTGCAGTTGCTGTAACTATTGGTCCTGGTTTAAGCCTTTGTCTACGTGGTAATTGATTATTAGACCAATAGTCATTTCAGTAGATTCGGTTTGTGATCCTGGTTTAAAAAGTACTTAACATCAAACAACATGGCTATTCTCGTCTTTATTTTCCACTTTCCTTACTTGAGGATCTTTATAAAGCATGTTTATTAAAGGCGCGCCTTATGCTTCGCTTCATAGAGGCGCAGACTTTGCGCCTTCATTAAGACTGTGCCTCGCTTCATCCACGTGCAGTGAAGGTCATAAAAGCACAGGCTT
>JAUMHB010021026.1:0-26676 GCA_032359685.1 Pittosporum tobira
ATTATTATTATTTTAGGAGGGTTAAATTACTAAAATACCCCTGATGACATATTTACTGAAATATCCCTTCTGCAATAAATTATCAAATTATCCTTAAAGTATATTTACAAAAATGCCATTGTTGTCCTATTTACAAAAATGTCACTGCAGCGTATTTACAAAAATGTCACTGTTGTACTATTTACAAAAATGTCACTGCAGTGTTAATTACAAAAATGTCATTGCAGTGTTAATTACAAAAATACCACTACAGTGCTAATTACAAAACTGCCACTTACCCTTATTTACAACAACGTCATTGAGTTGGAAAAATTAGTAAAGAACATGTTAAAATTATTTTTAACTTGAAAATTTAATTTTTTTAAGTTAGAAAAATATTGTACCCAATTAAATTCTATTTTCTCTAAACAATAAATTAGAATATTTAAGGAATATTATTTTAATTCCTTTTTGAATATCATTACAATGTGATTGCACATTTTATTTATTGTCTTTAAACATCATATATTTTTATATACGAGTGTTATATTCATTTTATATCCGAACAAGGATTTGATGAAGTATTTTAGGGTTAAGAATGCCCTGGGATAAATACGAGGAATAAATTGGACGGGATGAGTCAAATGACAAATTGTTAGATAATGATAATTTTTTCCTTTGAAATTCTGCGTGCGTTTATGCCATTTTTAAATTAAAAAAACTCCAAGATACTTAGGATTATTTTGAGAGTGAATGACCTATTTTTTTTAAGACGACAATATTAACGATAGGCCGTTATTATTATAGGAACGTACGTGTGTGAGAAAGGAAAATCGTCGACCGCTAAACGCGTCATGTGGAAACATTAGAAAACTTCACTAAGGCAAGTTATTACTCTCCACCTTTATGTATAAGTTATTGTCCACTTATGCATGCAATTTATTTAGTTTTTCATACGTATGATTTAAATTCTATTATATGCATGCAATTTGTACAGATTTAACTGTTTGTACAATATTTATTGCTTCAAGTTAATTCCTTGAACTATTTAAAATAATTATACATATCTACCATATATAAACATACCAAGATGAAATGTTTATCGTATTCATGATAATTTGAAATTGAATATTGAACATAGCTAAAGACTGGTGTGCCGGGACCTTACATGGTTAACTCCTGTAGTTGTGACATATACAGGCACGAGTTATTAAACTTGACTGTGTGTCGAGGATGACGAATTAAAGAAGTGTCGGGCAGAAATGTCACCCAATTGATATTCAATTATTCACACTGTTAAATGTTAAATGACGTGATATTAGATCTATTCGTATATCATGCATACTTTGATGAAATTCATATTAAACTTGTGAATTCAAATGTTAAAGTTTTAATGATTCAAAATCATACACTTTTTGACTGAAAAGATCATTTTATTCAAAATAGAATAATTTCTTGTTGAGCATATTTCACTCATTCTTGTTATGTTTTATAAACCTTCCAGAATCAGTCGAGTGAGGAGAGTCCTCGAAGGGGAAAAGCAAGGTAGAATACTGCTAGGAAGATTTCTGGATTTTTTTAACTTTGGATGTTGTAATTGAATATTGTACGACTTCTATTCGTACGTGAACCCTGTTATTGTAAGACCTTAATTATTCAATTAAGTTTTATGATTCCGCTGTGTGTATATTCATTCGTATGTGAGATCCTATTGTAAGATATAATAGGGCGAGTTGCCAAATATTGGCAACTCAATATGCTGAGATGATATTGACGACCCGGTTTCCACGAAAATTCGGTAGTGAAAATTTGGGGTCGTCACAATACATTCACAATATTAATATGCACATAATAGCAGCGGAATAAATAAATTTAGTTATTACAGACCGACTGCATAAATTAAACCTTCAAATTACAACGCACGCTTCTATACACTAGTCGAGCAAGGTCGACCACCAGAAATACTACCTTGTCCTTGTTTGGTTAAGCTCACGTTTATCTTTTATTCCTAGACGGCTCTTCTTGGTCCCACCTAACTAAAAACATTAAACATTTTTACAAGGGTGAGCGGGTGTCGCTTAGCAAGTACATAATTCAAAATAGTAATTTAACAATTTATTAAAATGCACAAACGTGAAATAAACATGCAAAAATGCTCAACTTACTTTGCTTCCTTGTCTCAAAATTTTACTCAGACCTAACACTCAGTCCAGACATAGTACATTACCTTTTTCATGGCAAATGTGCACACCACAAACGGGGATCTACACGTGCTACAGGATTTCTCCTTTAGGTTTCCGGGGGATTATCGGTCTTCCCATCTCAATCATGCTCAACTCTATGCATTTATATGATATGCAACATGTTCATGAAAATAAAGTAAATCATGTACTTGTCTCGTTCGTTCTGTTTGCACCTTAAGTCATTTTTGACCTTTCTCCCACCTTTGATTGTGTTCCTATATTCATGAATGACGTAAAATCAGTGTCCATGTGAATTTTAAGGTCCCATTAAACCTCTATGTTCCCATTAACTAATGTTCAACTTTTGACCTCTAAATACTTTGGCTTCCAATGAGTTACAATAGTCTGCTTTGAGTATTTTCGTAAAATACTAATTGACCTTAAAATTACTTAAAATATCCAGAAACACTTTAAACTTTTATAAGTATATATGGAAAATGTTTCTTGAATTTTTGATAAACAACCTATTTTTCATGAATTTTGAAAGTTGACTAAAATTTTATATGTTATTGTTTATGCGGGAAACTACTACAGTCACCTTTGAGCAATTTATTAAAATATCAAATGACCTCTATTTTGTAAAAACATTAGGGAAATGAATCTTAACTATGTCCTCAAAACGTTTCGTTCAAAATGCACGTGTTAATTATTTTACAAAATTTCCTAAACATAGGTTGCAGTTTCAAATTCTCAAATTTTCAGCATCCATGATTTCTTCTTTTAACTAACCTCTAAATTCATTAGTTCCTTCATTTCTGATTTCCTTATCCTATTTTAAGCCCTCTAACATATGCATAGGAATTCATAAAATCTATCTAGACATATGAAATGATCATTATTTCCATAGCCACAACAAACAACTAACAAATCCAAACTCCAACATAATATCTCATTCTCGTCCATACAATATCCTACTAGTTACCAATTAAACTACTCATGCTACTCAATTATCTACATTATAACAAGTCTACTCATGATCTCCAACCTAAGCAAAAACCATATATGTTCATTTCTATTAAAAGTTTTAAGGTCAGGTTAGAGTTTTTACCTTTTGAAGTTGGTATTGTAAATATAGCCTTTAACTCCCATGGACCTAGTTTCTCCTTGAGCTTCCTTATCTTTGATCCTCACTAACTTGCTCTAAACTTGTAAACTTCTATATAAGCTTGGATGATGATTAGGGTTTGATAGTTTGGATGCTTGTAATGGTGGTTTAAAGTGCTAGTTTCCCTTGGTTGGACTAGGGTTTAACAAGTTCTTTCTTGATTTTTCTCTCTTCTCTCTCTACTCTTCAACTTCCTTGAAATATTTCTAAGTCATTTCTAAGTCTTTCTCCCCCTTATGGCCGAAACTAGGAGGCTTAAAAGTGTAATATCCTTTTGACTTGACTTGACTTTTGGTTGGTGAAATGAAGGGTGTAGATTGTTTACTTGAAACATCCTTGAATGGATGGGTTTAAAGTTTGGCCAAACAACCTCTTAAGTGACACCTTCTAAAACAAATGTCCCATGCTTAAGGTTTGGCAAATAAAATCTTAACAACTCCAAGCTTCTCAATGAAGTTAACCATGGTTAGTTAACACCTCAATGGACACCATGGTAGATTCACAATTCTTTTTCTCTTCAAATTATTTCCCACCAAAAATTGACAACAATTTGGGCCATTACTAGAAGAATTTTGGCCACAGTAGCATGGTCTTGGGTTAGTCCATTTCAAAATTTCCCTTGGGTCCATAGTTCGTTATTCTTGGTCCATACACAACTTATTTGGACCATAAGCTTGTCCATACCTAAGAAAGGTTTATATGTCCCTAATATTGCCCAATCTTTGAGTTAAACTCTTGATTATCCTTAATTCATGCATGTAATCCATGATTAATGGAAATAATTATTCAAGTCACCAGTAAATCAACTCACTTATTTAACATGGAATTTAATAACATGCTAATAGGACCTCACACTAATGGTGAGAAATAGACGTCTTTTCAAACATATTTTTTGGTACATTTTTCAATGGACATTTAAAGTCCTGAAAATATGATTAGAGTTCTTCATTTTTACTTCAATCCGAGAAAAGCAACTCATAATTTCAATATGGGTGGATTCATTCTAATAATATTTTTTGGTTTAAAAACTATTATTAATTTTCTTTTCTTATCTTTCTCAATATGATTTTGGTTAAATATTAATTTTACATTTAATATTCAATGAATATTAAGTTCTACTACCTATTTTATCTTCAGAAGCAAATTCGTTATTAACTTTTTGTAGTATATAAGGGGCGAATATTGTTTTAAGTAAAAAGTGAACATCACTCGATTTGAATGGATATTATTTGATCATAATTACTTTACTATTATTAAAGAGGGGCTTTCCACAAATGTTTCGACTGACAGTTATATATCAATATTGCAAAATAAGGGTACGAAATATGAGTTTGATATAGTTTACATCTCAATGTTTGTTGTGGCGCCTCGGTCTCCGTACAACTATTATTCCTCCAGACCGGCCATCAAAAATACATTTCCTTAACCAACTTCACAATACCATAATAATTTTTCCATAAAAACGCAGCGGAAACTCCAATCAATTTGTAAAATAGTTATTACAATGCTACATCCAACAAATCGCTCCACAACTCCATTCGCTTCAGGCTAGACAAATTCCCATTTCTGCCTCTTCCACGATCTCTCATTCCCAAAATTAACTAACTACAAAATTAATTAATTGAAAACAAGAATGATCGACTAATACTCAGCAAGTACATCTTCCTCAACGCTAAACACATAACTTGTAAACAAAATATTTAAAAAAACATTATCATGCATTTCATAATAAAATCATTTATTGCAAACATTCAATGCACATGATTTCTACTTTTCTCATTTTATGTTTCATTATTCATGTGAGAACCCAAATTTATTAATGAACGATTATTGATATAAATTTTTCTTTTATATTATTTAATGAACGTATTTTCTGTATCACTATATTTCAGAAAATTGAATTAAAATAAAAATATTATGACCAAGAGCATTTTTGTTATTTTGATAAAAGTTATGCTCAAGGGCATTTTGGTTATTTTGACAAAAGTCATGTTCAAGGGCATTTTGGTCATTTTGATGAAACTTATGTTCAATAGCATTTTGGTCATTTTGACAAAAGATATAACTAATGGCATTTTGGTCATTTTTGATAAAAAGTTATACCTAGGGGCATTTTGGTTATTTTGACCATGATTTCAAAAAGTGTTTCAAAATTATAAAACGATCGAAGATCTGGAATCAGCGCAGAAACACAGTGATACGAAACGCCGTTGAATTTTCGGTTTGACTAAGTCTCAGGACGACTTTTTGATCGGAGCATCCTTTGAAAAAACGAACAGCGTCGTTGGAATCGCAGCATGCCAAAACATATGAGTAGAATATAACATTGTATTTTTATTTTTTTGACATTTTTAATTAATTATTTAATTAATAAATTAATCAGTTCGCGAATCGAGGCAAAATAGCATATTTGAAATTTAAAATTTCAGCCGAGTTGACCAGGTGGGACCTACTGCCATGTGGACCACCAGGCTTTGTCTTTTTCATTTTGTCCTTTTTTTTTTTTTTTTTCCCCTTTCTTTTTGCTCTCTTTTTCACTTTACCCCCAACTTTCTGCAAAGTTGCAGAGTTGCCATTTTTGGGCAATTGTCCCTATCAAGTATCGAATTGAGTAGGGTTGCAATTGGTCTTTAAAGCGTAGAATCATTGAACCCTAGTTCTTACTCGAGCCAAGCAAGCTACAATTTCTTTTTGTTCTTGTTCTTGGTAAGCAAAATTCAAAAATGTCATTTTGTTAGTATTTAGGTCCAATTGACGATTTAGATAGCATCTACGAGTGTAATAGAACACATTGGCACCCTCTATCGATCCAACCAAGCTTAGAATGATACGAATTCAATGTAGTTTCATTTAATCGTTCGATCTAGGCTTGATTGGAGGATTGGAACGTGTTTAGGATGTCACAAGCATCATTTTGCACATTTAAAGTTATAAATTTGGCCCTATTTCGACCGATATCAAGCTTAGCCGGAAAGACGAGACTGCCGGCCATGGCAGTCTCACCGTGGTCGGAGAAAGTGACCATGTCACCTTCATTTTCAAGTCAGTTTCAGACGGGGATGGTAAACCATCAAATCGATGTTTCCCTTCAAATCTGCGTGTGTCTGTGTGTGCGTGTATTGGTGCAGTGCAGAGTCCGGCCATGCTGCCGGAGAAGATGGTGGCCACAGTGGCCGAAAAAAGACCACTAGCCGGCCAACCCGAGGGTAGGGCAGTGGGTTGACCCAGTAACCCAATGACCCAAGCACCATTAACCCGAATTCATTTTGATAATTATTATTAATAATATAATTATATTTATAAATTATATTATTATTATTGTTAATGTTATTAATATTACTATTATGATTATTACTATTATTGTAATATCATTAGTATCATTTATATTGTCATTTTATTATTATTATTATCATTATACTTATAATTATTTTATTAAAATTATTATTAATAATATATATTCCCTTATTATTATTATTAGGGTTATCATTATTATTATGTTAATAATATTGTTATTATCATTTCATTTATAATAATATTATTATTAATATTATTATGTTATTATTAATATTATCATTATTATTATTATTTTTAAAAGGGTGAAATTATCAAAATACCCTTGATAGCATATTTACCAAAATACCCTTATGTCCAAATGACAGAAATATCCATCTATAGTAAAATTACCAAATTGCCCTTAGGGTTATTTACAAAAATGTCGCTGCTATACTATTTACGAAAATGTCGCTGCTATACTATTTACAAAAATGTCACTGTAGTGTATTTACAAAAATGCTACTGATGTACTATTTACAAAAATGTCACTGGTGTACTGTTTACAAAAATACCACTGCAGTATATTTACAAAAATATCATTGTGGTGTATTTACAGAAATGCCATTGCAATGTTAATCAGAAAAATGTCACTGCAATACTATTTACAAAACTACCATTTACCCTTATTTACAATAATGCCATTGAGTTGGAAAAATTAATAAAGAACATGTAAAATTTATTTTAACTAGGAAAGTAAATTCTCTTAAATTAGAAAATATTTTATTTAATTAAATTATATTTTTATTTAGATGATAAATTAGAATATTTAAGGAATATTATTTTTAATTCCTTTTAATGATATGAATATCATTACGATGTAATTACACATCTTATTTACTATTTTAAGACATCGTATATTTTAATACGAATGTTATATTCGTATTGTATCCGAACAAGGATCCAATAAAGTATTTTAGGGTTAATAATATCCCGGGATAAATACGAAGAATAATTGGACGGAATGTATCAAACGACTAATTGTCAAATATTGACGATTTTGCCATTTGAAATTTTGTGTGTTTATGTCATTTTTTTTTTTAAATTGGGAAAACTCCAAGATGCTTAGGATTATTTTGAAAGTGGGCAACCTATTTTAAAACAATGATACTAATAATAGACTGTTATTATTATAGGAACGTACGAGAGAGGGCAAGAGAAACATATGATAGCAAAACACGTCACGTGGAAACTTTAGAAAGCTTCGCTAAGGCAAGTTTATTATTCTCTAAATTATGTATAAGTTATTGTTCACTTATGCATGCGATTTATTCAGTTTTTCATACGTATGGTTTAAATTTGATTATACGTATTTGCCATGATTGTACAGATTTAACTGCTTGTACAATATTTATTACTTCAAGTTAAATTCTTGAACTCATTTAAAGTGGTTATACATATCTACCATGTATGAACATGCCATATTGAAAATGTTTATCGTATTCATGATAATTTGAAATCGAATATTAAACATAACTAAAGACTGGTGTGCCGGGACCCTACATGGTTAACTCCTGTAGTTGTGACGTATACGTGCACGAGTTCTTAAACTTGACTTGGGGTCGAGGATGACTATCTAACAAAGTATCGGGCAGAAATGCAACCCAATTGGTGTTCAATCATTCATATTGTTAATTATTAAATGACGTGATATTACATTTACTCGTATATCATGCATGCTTTGATGAAATTCATATTAAACTCGTGAATTCAAAAATATTAAGTTTTAACGATTCAAAACTACATCGTATTATATTTTTGACTGGAAGATCATTTTATTCAAAATAGAATAATTTCTTGTTGAGCATATTTCGCTCATTCTTGCTATGTTTTACAAACCTTCCAGAATTAGTAGAGCGAGGTAAATCCTCGTAGGAAAAAGGCAAGGTAGAATATTACTAGGATATTCCCGAATTTTTCTAACTTGAATGTTGTAATCGAATATTTATACGACTTCTGTTCGTACTAAAACCATGTTATGTAAGACCTTAATTATTTAATTAAAACTTTATGTTTCCGCTGTGTATATTTATTCATATGTGAGATCCTATTGTAAGATATAACAGGGTGAGCTGTCAAATATTGACAATTCAGTAAGCTGAGAATGATATCTGACGACCTGGTTTCCACGTGGATTCGGTAGTGGAAATTTGGGGCTGTTACAATTCATTTGCCTAGTCTATTTCTTAGACTGAACCTCTCATATATATTCATTTACCCAATCTATTTTGTGGACTGAAACTCTCATAGATATTCATACTTTTAGATTTTCTTTTCATTAACATATATAGTGTAAAATACTTTTCAAGTTATTTTCAATGCATTTACCAAAACTATATGCCACGTTTAATGCACAAGAAAATATTTCATACATTCAAATCATTTCATATTACGTACAAGGAAGAACAAGAACAACTGTACATAAAAAGAAAGGGGTGAAAAATGCACTTGCCTTGCTGCGCTTCCTTTACCGTTTAATTACCTGTGTTAACTCTTGAACTTCTTCTTTCCCTTAAACCACTTCCTATAATCATAAATAATCTTACATTAATAACCTTGTTAACTTTCATGGCTATTGGTTGTCATATTTGGAATCCATAAAATCTATTAAACTTGTATACATTCAACTTATGCTACAAAAATCTCCTTGCCCTTTGACCAAATTCTTCACTTTTAAGGCTTGAAATTGGCTCAACAACTCAATTCGGACTTATAATGAAAAACTTGTGGCTTTTCAAAGTTTAGTAATATTCCAGAAAATTTGCTATGTTTTGGGCTTACAGCATTGTACTTTAGTCATTTTACAAAAATGATAATGATCTTTAAAAATGATAAAATTTTTAGAAGCACTCTAAACATGCACAAATATTTCTAGAAAATATTTTTCTGAATTTTTGATAAGCACATTATTTTTCATATCTTCCCAAACTTAACTAAATATCTAACTTCCTCTACTTTACATTCTCTGTATACTTTGTACTTAAACAGACACAACTTATTCCATATATTTCCTATGTTATAATAATATACCTTTACAGAAACTAGATTTCATAAGCTACATTTAGGCACTAGAATTTTGACTTATAATGAGTGAGATATGACTTTTCAAAGTTAGAACAAAAATAGGGCACTCTGTTTCTACAGAAAGCCTACAACAATCGCTTTCCAATAATTTTTAAAAATACCAAATCAACTCCAAACAGTACTAAAATTGGTGGACATCATATAAACATGTCTGAATACTTCCATAAAAAGTTTCAAGTCCACATGACAAACCAATTAATTTTCGTCCATTTTATGAACAGTACCCAATGACCAAAATTTTAGATTTTTAACATGCATGGTTTTGTTCCTTTATAACCAATGGACTTATAATTCATCAAATCCTTAATTTGTGGCTTCAAAACACTACTTTGAACCCTCTAATGACTTATTTTTAAATATAAATTATTTTTAAATATTTGTTTTTGTTAATTTAAAGAAATTATATTGAATATAATAATATTTTTAGTTTATTTGAAAAAACAAGAGTATGAAATACGAGTTTGAGGTAGTTTATATCTCAATGTTTGCCGACGAACTTTTTTAACTTTCTTGTTTTGCAAACTTGCTAAGGTTGGTGCATCTTTACAATACCCACATTGTCAAAAAGTAGATTTCATATTTTTTTAACTGTTTTCTGTAGTCATCGGTATTGAGATAAATGTCACACATTTAGTATTTAAGGCTATGAGACCTAGTTTATACACTTAAGAGACCTCTTCACTTATCGCCAATTGATTTTAGGTTTGATACTTTAACATAGTATCAGAGCTTGAGTCTTTCTTACTTCCATGTGGCCCAAAAGAAAATTAACAAGTACATTGGGTCACGGGTCTTTCCAAAAGAAAATTAACAAGTACATTGGGTCACATATTACTGTTGTGTTATTGGAGGGAGAACCACACCGGCCACATGCTAGGAGACTTGAGGGTGTGTCCATTTATTGACTTGGGTGGGATAGGTTGGTGATGGACATATCTATTTGGTTAACTATTCGATTAAAATAAAAGAAAAAATAAAATACGCAAAGGGCATATTAGATAAAGTCCCACATCAAGTACCTAAGGCTATAAGACTTAGTTTATATATTTGAGGAGTCTATTCACTTATAATCAATTACTTTCAAGTTGGATATTTCAACAGTTGACATGGATGGGAATTGTTGTGTACAGATAGGACGGGCACACTCCAGCAAAGGAATTGCCTACTCAATGCTAGCCTAAAGCAATATGATGTGGGCGTAGAGCCTTTCAACTTTCAATTCATTGACGAGGATCTAAAGTTTCATACCTTCCAAAGATACGATTTCAAGATGAAATTTGTGCTTCAGTCGATTAATAGTGATTATTGATGGGTATCAAGGATGTTAAACGAGTCAAATGCTCATTTAAATCTCTAACTTGGCTCATTTAAAGTTAAAACTCATTTCGTTATAAAAAAAATCGTTTAGTTAAACAAATTAAATTCAAATGCAAACAAATATATACACACACACGATCGACTTACTTGACACCTACTTTAATTTTTTAAATTGTCTAATAATATTTTTCAATATATGTACTAATTGCTAATGTAACTTTATTAGTTTTATAGATGGGTAAGAGTATCAAATGCTTCTTTACCATCTTATGAGCTAAGCCATTTATAAGTATGCACTTAGTTCTGCAATGCATGTCCTATTTTCATCTTAAATAACTTTTCAACTCAAAAATTTTATTTTACGAATATTCAGAATTTGTAACGAACTGAAATAAATTCATTATGGAGTTAATTGGATTTACCTCAATAAAATGTATCTAATTTTGAATTATGATAATTAATTTATTAAAAATTTAAAATTTCAAAGTTTTTATGTAATATAATTTTTATAAAACAAACAAAATAACAAAATTCCATAAAGATTATTGTAATTGGAACAAAATGTTACAATCACAAAAAAGGTCCAAATTACCACAATGTTCTATCGTATATTCATATTCCTCTCTATTCGAGAAAGATCGTAACACTTTTCAATTTTAAACATTCTAAAAAATTATAATAACACAAAAAATTTTAAATTATAACAATATTCTAATGGCTAATGAGTACTTTAAATATTATATTTTTTATTATCAATTTATTAAAATATAATATTTAAAATATTCATACTCATATAAACAAGTGTGTACACCCCTTTTTTTCATATATATATATATATATATATAACAACAATTTTAAATAATTCTTCCATATCCAACCACATTTATTTTAAGCAATCAATTGATTCATTTCACATCCTTATTTGTCCGTCTTAACGTTAATAACAAGAACAGAACCTCCGTACCTCTCATCAGGACTATCGATTCTCCGGAAGTCTGAAAGCTGCTCTACATCCTTCATAAATTTTCCTCTGCTTTCTTCAAATTCTTGCATATTTCCTCGATTCACGCCAATTCTTTGTCACTAAAACAATGGAGTGTGCCCTGAAAATCTCATCAATCAATTTACCCATTCCTTCACCCCGGTCCAGTTTTTGTAAAATTTCACGCTTTAGTCTCAAGGGCACCGAACCCATCTTCAAAGTCCTCGCCACCACCTCTGATAACAGCGCCGTTACTCGCTCGCTGTCGCCTGAGGTCAGCCGTCAGTTTGCCTTCGTTATATGTTTCTTCATATGTGGACTTTTTAATATTGTTTTCTCGTGGAATTTTGTGGGTGAAGAAAATTGCAGTTGGATAGTATTTTGTCCCCATAAAGAGTCCCATTTTGCAGTATAGGTCAAACATCTTCCAACTTTATTTTGATCTAGTGATATGTTGCTGTCAATAAACTTTGTTTTCTTTTCCTTGGTTAATGTTTGATTTAGGCTGTTTTAATTACAAGAAAGTTGTTTTCCTAGACTTGATGTGCTTAGTTTTACAGAATCTATAGCCCACATCACGTAAGAAGAAATAATAACTGTTAGGATTACATTGGCTCTAGAATGGAGCTCCGAATTGAAACTGATCATCTTGATTCCAATTTTTCATTTGGGACCACTGTTAGAATTGTGGTTGTGATTCGTCAGCCAGTTCCCAACTATCCGTGTTTGGATCAAATAACTCGAATACCAATTTTAAGGTCTAAGGTTTTGCATTGCAGTTCGGAACTGATGAAGCTTAAACCTATTGACATTCCAACTCAATTCCACTTTTAATAGACCTAAAAATGTGGACCTAATTATTTCAAGCTCAAATTCCTATAATTTTCCCTGCCAATCAGGGACTTATGGAGATTGTAAAAATTAGAAACCCTGTTGTAGGAATTTCATATAAATCTAGGCCAAAAGGGAAATAAGCAGACCCACTGTGATATATCAGTAAATTGTAATTAAGTCGGTAGGAAAGTGACATAAGATAACGTTTGCCTATACTTTGTCAGACCTCATAGGGGATTGGCCAGTGGTGCTTCACTGCTGCCTGGATGTTTTTTCCACTCATTTTCTTTTCTTTCTTTTGATTTTCTTTTGGGATGACTTCTTGTCCTCTACTTGTATGGTAAGTTCTTCTCTCTTTATCAGTAACATTGGTCTTCTTTTGTCTTGAAGAATAGTGATATTTGGTTGTGAAATATTCATGTTAAAGATGTTGGGTTTATGTTAATACTGAGGAGATTTGCTTTCCATCCTAATTTAGAAAAGGAGAGTCTATTGGGGGTTTGATTAATATCATTGAAATAAAATCTCAGATGTATTGCTGCACTAGCTTTAAATGCTATTGGTTAGTAGTATAGCAACAATAATTATTTTTCATATTTTTTGGCTATTTTGGGACCTACTAGATGGTTCACCGTGCATAGTACCAACTATTTGCTTTTGCTAATTCTTTTAACTAAAAAAAAAGAAAAAACTCAACAGCACTTGTTATTCTCTACTAACCTTTTCAGAAGTCATTAACCATAAATCTCTTGTAAGTTACAACGGAACCGTGCATGTGGGTTTACGTTTGTTTATATATATTTGTGCGAGCCACTGCAGAGTGTTCTTCTATGTGTTAGATGTTTGGGCCCGTGCCCCTCTATCTCTGCTAGTTAAAATAAAATGGAAGTGGATTTTTCTTCTTGTGTGTTGTAGGCTGCTTCACATGCTGTAGGGGATGCACATAGGCAGAGAAGCAGTCTCGAGTCTTTGTTTTGTTACGACAAAGCCATCCCTGAGGAGATTATCGAGAAACCAATTGGTTTATCCTTGGATGAAAAGAATATTGGAGATAACTCGCGGTGTCCTGACTGCCAAGCAAAAGGTGCTGTTCTTTGCGCCACTTGCTCAGGTTCAGGCTTATATGTGGACTCTATATTGGAGAGTCAGGGAATCATTGTCAAAGTTCGCTGCCTAGGTAAACATCTGATCTCCATTCAGGAACCATACCTGTAGCTTCAAGAAAATTTACGTAGATATTGATGCACCATTTTCCTTTTTTTTGTTGAACGGCTCATACAAATTCTGTTGAAATGAAGTCAAGATTCTGGTGTGACAGGAAAAGTTCATTTTCTGACCTCTTCTGGATGCAGATTTATTTAATATAGTGTACCCTAGTTTCCTTTTTTTGCTGAATGGCTCATAAAAGTTCTGTTGAAATGAAGTCAAGATTCTGGCATGACAGGAAAAGTTCATTTTCTGACCTCTTTTTTATGCAGATTTATTTAATATAGCGTACCCATAGATTGGAAAAGGCGACTTAAAAAATACTAAAACAGGTAGTCTGAATGAAAGTTAGGGACTTCTTTTCATCTAGTGGCGAGGAAGAAGCTGAATATATTGTGGCTTCTGGTTGGTGATAGAGTTAGTTGCTCCTTTTTAAGTACTGGAGTAGCATTGATGTTGAAAGATGCACCATACTAATGATGACAGCAAAATTATCAGAAAATAACCTATGTTAGGTCATGGACCCAACCAACAGCCCATCTCTAGCATTATATGAATAGATTATATTGAGCTTGAAGTAAGTCTTTTTATTTTCTCTTTGTTGGAAACAGCGTCTGTATGATGTTAAATGCTACACTAGGTGTCCATGATCTGCATGTTCCATTTTCCTCATTTTCTTGCTACATGATTAGCAAGAACGCATATCAATCGGGTACGGACTGGTATGAGAAACAGTGTCTGTAATGGAGTGAAAAGGATGGGGTAGGGCCTGTAGGCTTATTTGGATCACTAATCAGAATGCCAAATATTGCTTGCCGTCCTCTATTTATATATAGATGGGAAAGAATTTAACAGCTTTTTCCTTTCCAAAACTGAGGAGTTCATTTTATAGTTCCCGTACCCCAATACGTAAGAATGGTACCTGGTTCACAGAATGCAGGGGAATAGGAGTTCAATGGTTATAACTTCTTCTCACGACCTAGGTGCTACTCCTCGAAAGTACTTGCTGATTACCCCCTTTTCTTCAAGCTGGACTGAATTTTTCTGTAATATATGGAGGGTTTATGAGAAAAGCATGTTGGCTTATGCAAATGTGATTTTTATTCAAGTTGGTTTAGAATTTGTGAGCATTTTGTGTCATCTCATGAAGACAAACTTATGATCAAGAAGGTACTGCTGCCACCTTTGACAGATAATTTTGCGGTGTATACGATTGCGAGCATAGCATCTGACAGTAGAGGTGGTCAGATTGCCAGCTGTAGTTGCAATATTATTTCCACAAAGAAAGGAAAGACAGAAATTAAATTGATATAGGAGACATAAGTCTGCATATATTCTCCAAAAGTCCAAACAAATCCCAAAAAAGAAATGACTCCAAATTTCTAGTAATATGGTTTCCGCAACGGGTTTCATCTTCAACCTCTTCCCATAAGTAACAAACATTGGGCTTTGCATCTCTATTTCCTTGTATTCTAAATATTTCTTCTTCCACTTGTTCTGACCTACCAAATTAGTTTCCCTTTGCTCTTGATATGTACATGCATTAATATACCTATTAGTTTTAGAGTATGACCTTATAGTTAAATTTGCCAGTGAAATGAAAAATATATATTAAGATCTAATCATATTTCAAGTCATTAAGTTTCCTGTTTTCTGGACTTTCAAATTCTTGGCTCCAGGAAAAGTACTAGAATGAAAAACTGGCATAGATCTGGGTTCAAAATCCCGCAGCATCATTGAATTTCTTGGGGTACTCGCAGATAATTTACTATGGGATTACTTGGTGTATGTGGTTCGTAAGGTATTGCTTGCACCGGGTGGTTTATCTAGTGCACACCCTAAGGTAGTGATTGCTGGTGGGTCCACCGTTATCTAAAGAAGAAGCAGCCCTTTCCAAGTACTTTATGTTTTGATCAGAAGCTCTACTTATGGAAGCAATAAGCTTTACAGCTTCTTAAAGAACACAGCGTAGAATTGTACTATCAGAATATGATATATTGCCACGTATAGGTGGTGCTTATTCCTTGAGGCTATTACTCCCTCCGTCCCATAGAACATGCAACATGTTTTAACAGTTGTGTGGCACAGATTTTAAGATGTAATAGAAATATATTAAAATGGAGTAATATTTTTTTATAATATTTAAAATATAAAGTATGAGCTATGAATCTATTAAATATAAATAAGAATAATATGTTTTGATATATTTTCCATGCATCTTAAATTTCATGCCGTGCTGTTGACATACAAGATCCCACATCGGGTAATTAAATAAATAAAGCTCAATATATAGCCCTAGGAGGTTATTTTCCTCGTCACCGTTTGGTTAAGTTAGGTGTTTCAATACATCTAACCGTCAAAATGAGTTGCATTTTTACGAAACGAAGGGAGTATGTAGTAAAGGTGAAGTCACATTCTGCTGAGAAGTTCTAATATGAGGTTGACCTTTCTCTGATAGGAGCTTGAAGATGGATATAGAAATGCTCAATACTAATATCTTTTTGCAAGAAAACTGTCGGTTATCTGTTTTAACTTTTGTTCTGTAGATGGTAAAATGTTTCGAAGTGTTGTTTGCACAAGTAAACTTTGATATTTCCACATGGTTCCCCTCATAGGAGCATGAGGTCTACTTATTGTTCATGCGAGGAGAAACTGAGTTATCTGTTTTAACTTTTGTTCTGTAGATGGTAAAATGTTTCGAAGTGTTGTTTACACAAGTAAAATTTGATATTTCCACATGGTTCCTCTGATCCTCTCACAGAAGCGTGAGGCCTACTTATTGTTCATGCGTGGAGAACTTTGTGGAAATATCCCTTTTGCTTGTGAAAATATCAATTTCCAGGTTTTGCTTCGTAATCCTTGATCAGTTCATGCCTCATGTGCACACATACATTTGCATTATGTATATGTATATATATAGTATATCTGTATTCATGTAACAATATCTGAGAGAGAAATTTTAATGTGCTTACACTACTTGCAGGTTGTGGCGGAACCGGTAACATTTTATGCTCGGATTGTGGTGGCAGAGGTCATGTTGGAGCTCCCAAAGTTGTTTGAATTACTCCTATATTAGACGGGTATTATCCATGTATTCTGTAACATCCATGTATATGTAGTGAAAAATGCTGATTTGATTCGCATTTATCCATTAAATTCTGTTTCAAAGTTTTTTCCCTGTCCTAGTTCGTAGTTGTTTATTTGTGATGAATTCGAACAAAAGGCTTGCATAAAGGATCTGTACTTCTTCGTCTCTCATCTTATTCACAAGCGTTTTGAAGTGTGACGTATGCATTTTGACGCCGCAAGCATGTCGTTTTGTATTTAAGAGTTATATAAAAGTCACATTCAGGACAAAGTGGGACATGAGTTCTGTTTCATTCAACCAAACATCTATCGTTCAAGTCATTCAAGTGTAAATTTTAACAGTTATTATTTATTACTACTAGTAGCACTTCTTATACAGGAACCGCTCTGACTGAATATTTTATGTACCGTGACATAACGTCTATTATTATTAGTAGCGGAAACATGATCGTTACTAATAGTTGCGAATGTGTATTATTCTCAACTAGTTAATTGAAATATGAATGTTGGGTTAAATGAAACAGTGTTTTCATTCAACTTTGTTCTTATATATATATATATATATATATATATATATATATATATATATAATATCATGAAATCTCAAGGCTTTTATGTTTTTTTTTATTTAATAAGATCTCTTAAGAGTACTGAATCTCAGACTTCAATTTTAATCACTGACCTTGCAATCTCAGACCATGGAAGATAATCAAGCATTTAATCGAATTACCATTTCAACATTTAATTATCATGATTAAAGAGAGTTAGCATATGTGATTATATATTCCTTAATTTTCTCTTAGCAGCTGTAGTTAAATTGAAATAGAGCTCAAATGGATGTGGATTTGGATCCTTGCATTACTTTTCTCTCTAATTTATTTTTATTTTTAAAATAAAACTACTGTGCTTACCCCTCTATATTTGGTGGAAGGGTGAATGGGATAAAAGAAATCTGAATTGAGGGTAAAATGGACTTATCCTTAATATTTTCCGGGCCGGGTTAGAAGGGTCATGAGTCATGACTATGACTTAATTAACTTGAAAAATAAAGATATGTAATTGAACGTAGAGTATGTTAACTGAAATAAACGTTCAGATAAATATAGATTTGTCCCCTTTTTAATCAATTTATGAAAATATGATAATTAAAATTAATAAAAATTATTTAAATATAAAAAATAGCACAAATGATTATTTTTTATATTTTAAAATTAATTTACAATAATTATGTGTATTTGTACACAAATCCAATCATTCATTCATATTAAATCTTCAAGTATTATAAATTATTATGGATAAAATTCAAATGATCACTTATAATTTACTCAAATTTTCACATAACCACTTTAAAAAATTAAAAATTCCAGACATACACCAGGAAAATTGTGAGGTGAAGCTAATAAAATAATCTTGAACCAAATAAAATAAATAAATAAATAATCAGCATATTAGAAAAGACGATACCCAGAAGCCGAAACGAGCTCTGCTTTGGCTGCTTGCGTATGTTGGTACTCTCACCAACCTCAAAATAAAACACAACTATTCCATTTATACCATAAAAAATTATAATACATATTTTTTTAAACATCTCATAAAAATTATAATTTTTTTTTCGAAAAATTTAATAATATAAATAATATAAATTATCTTTACTTTATCAAATATGGCATATCACTTTAATCATTATTTTCCTATTTAAAACTATAATATCAATATATTATCCCATCACTTCGATTACTATTCCCCTTTTAAAAATTATAATATTACTACTTTAATTACTATTTTTCTTTTAAAATTATACTCCCTCTGTCCATTTATATTACAATAATTGTCTTTTTTAGACGTCTCACATTATTTGCAACATACCCGATTTGAAAATTTTAATACTATTAATTGTCTAAATTATCTCTACTTTATCAAGTATGGTCCACCACTTTAATCACTATTATTCTATTTTAAATTATTATATCAATATTATACCCCAACACTTTAACTACTATTTTACTATTCTCTTATTTAAAATTATAATGTCAAACATATTTCTTAAACTCCGTATATAGTCAAACCGTTGCAAACTAATTGAGACGGAGGGAGTAACATCAAACAAATTCCTTAAATTCCTTAAAAAATCAAAGTGTTGCGATATAAATGAGACATAGAGAGTACTACTTCTCTTTTTAAAAAGATGACACAAATTTTAAAACAATTTTTAGCACACATTTTAAAAATATTCTAAAAATTTATATATATAGTGAATATTTAGATGATTTTAATAAAATAAAAATTATAATATCTAAATATATTAAATAAATAAAACAAAAATTAAAATTTATATATATATATATATATATATATATATATATATATATATTGTAACTTAATTTTTAAGACAAAATGCTTTACATATATAGCCAAAAGTTGGAAAAAGCTTTTAGCACCAAACTTAGATTTGGACACATGGAGGCCTTCTCTTCCAAGAAAAGAACCCAATCAACCATCTCATCATCTACACTCTTCCTTCCCCCTGTCAATTCCCTCCTTAACCCACTTCAATTTCCCTCTCAAAAAGGAAAATGGTCTCTGCAAATCTTCAACTAATGGCTGCCAACAAATTTTACATAATCATCTCTTTCATACTTACTTCACTCATCTTCTCTCTCCTTTACATTCCAACCCAACTCACAACATTCAACAACATCACCAAACTCCGGCCACCTAAATCCTCCTTCATTGTCCCAAAATCCGGCAACTCATCGTACCCGGTGACCTTCGCTTACTTGATTTCTGCGTCAAAAGGCGATATCCATAAGCTGAAACGAGCTCTGCTTGCTCTGTATCACCCGGGAAATTACTATTTGATTCATTTGGACTATGAGGCCACTGAGGATGAGCATTTAGAGATTGCGGGTTTTGTTGCCGGAGATCCAGTTTTCCGGCAAGTGGGTAATGTTTGGATTGTGGGGAAGCCCAATTTGGTGACTTACAGAGGTCCCACAATGCTTGCCACAACTCTACATGCAATGGCTGTGCTTTTGAGGACGGCAGAGAATTGGGACTGGTTTATTAATTTGAGTGCCTCTGATTATCCCCTTGTTACTCAAGATGGTATGGCGGTGAGTGCCTTTTTTTTTTTTTTTTTTTTTTCTTTACCCACACAATTTGACTTTCAGTGCTAAAATTGTGACCTTTTTTTCCAATACTGCAGATCTGATCCATGCCTTCTCTGATTTGCCAAGGGATCTCAATTTTGTACAGCACACCAGTCGTTTGGGTTGGAAAATGTAAGGCCATCTGTCTCAAAATAAGATTCCTTTTTCAATTTTTCAATTTTTTTTTTTTTTTTTTTTTTTTTTTTTTTTTTTTTTTTGTCCATATGCTAGAAAGCAGGAACTAAAAAAACATGCTAAGAAACAAATTATGGTCTCATTTGAGTTTTGATGGTTCTTTGTTAGTGACACGTTTTATAATCCCTCTATTCCTCTATTCGGAAAAACTTTTATCTTTCAAAAGATTATCCGTATCACTTAAACGTGGGCACAGTTTATAATTATTAAATTTTTACCGTGGGTCTCGATATTAATTTTAAGCCAATCATTTGGTCCCTTTGTCTCGATACTAATTTTAATTTATTTTTTATAAATTTATTTTTATACTATTTTTTCAAAATTATTGATTGAGTAAATAAAGTCATTAGAAAATATATACAATTTACTACAAACTTTAATTTTTGTAATTGAGAAAATGTATCTATGCATGTTTAATTTTTACTTTCAAAAATTTTAGTTTTGACCCAAAAAAAATCAAAAGTGGACTTTTATCTTGAGACGAATGGAGTAGAAGACAACTAGATAGAAATTGTTTAATCATAATTTAGACTCTTCAAAAGTTATATGTAGATGTTTATTTACACTCTTTTAGTCAATTTGTTAAATCCTAAAATTCAACTTATTGTGAATTTGTTCAATTGTTTGTAATTAGTACTCCATCCATACAATTTTAATTGTCCTAATTTGACTTTTATGATCAAGTTGGCTAATTCTAAAATTAATTATTATACATATGTATTTATATTTTTGAAATCGCAAAACTTGAAGTTGATCATAGTTTCTCATCTGTAATTAATAGTGAAATATATTGATTCTAAATGACATTCAATTTCAGACGGAGTATTATTTTTAGTAGTTCATAGTAATTGTAATTTTAATTGTTTGTACCAAAATCTGATAAATCGTTATGCAATTTTAAGTATAGAATTTCATAAATTAACTAACAATGTCAAAAGTTATCTCTAAAATTAGAACGTATGGATATATAGTATCTTGGATCATTTATTGGAGTATTAGATTTCAATGTAAGTTTTGTTCTTGAAATGAATTTATTGAAGATATTAAGTATCCTGTATGTAAACTTTTTAAATTAAAGATGGGAAAAAAACAACAAAATTTTTATATACATGTTCTGCATTTTAACAGTGAAAAAAAAAATATTAATTGATCACAAAGATTTTGATTTGTAGGAACAAGAGAGCAAAACCAATTATAATAGACCCTGGTCTTTATAGTTTAAATAAATCAGAAATCTGGTGGGTTATCAAGCAAAGAAGTCTCCCAACGGCTTTCAAGCTTTATACAGGTTTCTCTCTCTCTCTGTCTCTCTCTATAAATTGTGGATGTTAACACTTTTCTGGAAGTACAAGTGGCATCCATACCTATGGGCAATGGACCATATTCTTCCATAACTTATGCACATGATGTGTTCTTTAAGTTCTTATCACTTGCTTGTGAACTGCTGATACAGTGCTCCGTACTTTAATACCTAATCTCTCTCTCAATACCCAACATGAATTATATATTGTTATCTAGTCAAAAAGATTATAATAATATCAAGATGGGTGTTATTGATATTTAAAAAAGAGTTTTGTTTCCGATTTTTTCACAATGACATGATGTAATTATCTCAAAATTAAGCGGCGCTTGTATTTATGTGAGAGGATTTGGAACATCCGACTTGGAGGATGAACGATTTCCATTTAAAAAATTACTATATGCATATAACAGCTATTATTTTGACCAAAAAAAAAAAAAAAGAAAAAGCTATTATAGCGGAAAGTCTCTTTAGGGTAACAGAGTTGATGTTCTAACATTTTGCTAGAAGCAACCTTTTGCTCTGTTTCATGATTGAGTAATCCAATCCTTAGCTCAATGCCAAAATAAAAGCTATTGCTTGGGGATGAAAATTGGACCCGTAATTGAGTACTTGAGAAGTTAAGGACCTAGTGCTATAAAACCATTCTATCTAGCTAGCTAGAACTCAAAATGGAAATGAGTTAAATGCTAAAAGGCTTTTCGGTTTCTCAGTCAGTATCAATCTTTAATCCAAGTCTTTGGATTTACGATTTTGCAGAAATACATATATCTTGTCTTTTGCATAAAACAGGCTCTTTGTTTTCTAATACAATTGTGTAAAGAACACTTGCAAATTCACAAATACAATATTCACCATAAGAATTTCATTTCTGATATTTCCTTATACCAGATCTTTGAAGTTGGAATCCTTATACTTTTTAATTTTTGTGCGACTATGGATAAAAAATGGAAATCTTAGGAAGCGTAACTGTACGAGGGACTAAGTGGCTCAACCAACTTAAATCACATTTGAGGTTATGTGAGTGTTACCGGTAGCTTAAAGTTCACAAAACTGGTTGCATTGCTTAGTTCTATTGGTGTTGCTTGGTAGGTGGCCAAGATATTGAACATTAATATCCAGATCTACCTTACAAAGTGTAGTTGGCATATGGCATACCATCACTCTCGCTAATTAGTTGATTTGGTCTTCTTACATGGGACCTACTTCATTATGGAATTAGGAATAGATTAAAACATTTAAACCTTTTCTTATCCATACTGGGTGTTTTGGACCTTTTGGTTGACACTGAAAGTAAGTCCCTCCTAACGCAGAAATATATAATTTATGAAATTAAGATGCTATCAAATACTTTGTAAACTAGTCATTTACATAAGAGGTTAGATGTGGTACACATCATTTTAGTTGATTGTTAGACTTAAAAGGAGGGAGCTTAAACTAGTACACGGTAATAGAATATGGTAGTTCGTGCTCTCTCTTTAAAACTTTATATCAAATTTATGTGATATCTAAAATAAAATGTGACAGTATTTCTTGTACAGCTTTTACCATCGGTTTAAAGCCTTCACAAGCACCCCTGTTTCGATCTGCTTGATGAACAGGAACAAATTAGTAGGCAATATCAATAGATATGCATATTATTGGGACTTGCAATGTTGACAAGACTAGAATAAATCTTAGGCATGGTGAACCATAAATAGACGTGTTTGTACCTTTCCAAACTACTTCTCATTTGCGAAATTTGGAATATTAGGGATAAATTTTCTTTCCATCTCCATCCCTAAAACGGTGATGCCTAATTTAGTTGTGATGACATAGTACATTGTGTCATTTTATATTATTATCAATAAAAAAGGAACGCTCTTTTTTTTTTTAAATTCATTTTTCCCTCTTTTTTGACAAATGGGAGTGTGGGATTATTTTTGTGGGACGGGGAAGTAGATTTCCTTTTTCTAATAAAGAGTAATGCAGGTTCAGCCTGGACAATATTATCAAGATCATTTGCAGAGTACTGCATAGTTGGGTGGGAGAATCTTCCAAGAGCCCTCCTCCTCTACTACACGAACTTTGTCTCATCACCTGAAGGATACTTTCAGACCGTTATATGCAACTCTGACGACTACAAGAACTCTGCAGTGAACCATGACCTCCACTACATTTCTTGGGATACACCTCCAAAGCAACACCCACGGTCTCTTGGAGTGAAAGATTATAGAAGAATGGTGCTAAGCAATCGGCCATTTGCTAGGAAATTCAAGCAAAATAACCGTGTTCTTGACAGGATTGATAGTGATCTTCTCAGAAGAAGGCACGGAAGATTCACTTATGGAGGATGGTGTTCTAAGGAAGATAAGGTGCGCGATGGGTGTGCAAGCCTGCAGATTGAGAACTTCGGTGTTTTGAGGCCTGGGGCTGGTGGTAGGAGGTTAAGAACTTTGCTGAGGAAATTGATATCTGCTGAGAATCTCAAGAAGAGACAATGTAAATGAGGTCTTCTTCGTCTCTGAGAAACTATAAGAACAATCAAACATTCAATTAGGAAAAAATACACGGTTAATTTTTGGCTGTCTTTGAGAAATTATAAGGACCATAAAAAATTCAATTAGTAAGAACTTGAGTTCGGCGACTTTGACCACTTGGACTTCTGTGTTAATTCTTTTGTTACCCGCTAATCTGTCTTCTGATGAAATAAAAATAAATAAATAAACAAGTAGTCATAAAATAGTTCCCCTGCTTTTTTATTAGGAGTATTTGTCAAATCTGTCATTATGTTTCCTTTTTAATGTAATTATACTTTTTTACTCTCTTTGATTTACATTGTTTGGACTTAAGTCCTCATGGTTCTCAATATGTGCAACCTTCTTGTGATCTTGAACCCAAAAAAATAAAATAAAATAAAATAAAATAATATACATATATATATATATAGTCGAGTTCGTCTGTGAAAAACGTTATGTATGATAAATTAATATTACTTACAACAAAAGTAATATTTTTATAAATTTCTCTTCACATGAATAGTAAATAGATCATTTTTTTTCTTTTTCTTTTTTACTTTTTGTGAAAACCCGATTTTGTTAATGAACGTTTAATGGAATATTTTTTTAAATGAATGTATTTTATGCATTGTTATATTCCAAACAATTGATTTAAATAAAAATATTGTGACCAATGACATTTTAGTCATTTTGGAAAATATTGTGACCAAGGGTATTTTGGTTATTTTTACAAAAGTTATGACCAAGGGTATTTTGGTCATTTTAACAAAAATTATGACCAAGGGCATTTTGGTTATTTTGATAAAAGTTATAACCAAGGTCATTTTGGTCATTTTTGATAAAAGTTATGTCCAAGGGCATTTTTGTCATTTTGACCATAATTTCAAAAAGTGTTCAAAATTACAAAACAATTGAAAATCTGAAATCAGCTCGAAAAAACAATGATAGGAGACGTTGTCCAATTTTCGTTTTGACTTAGTCTCGGGATGACTTTAAAATCGGAGCCTCGTTTGGAAAAACGGATAGCGTCGTTGAAACCGGAGCTCGTTAAAATGTAGTGATAGAGTATACTATTGTTACATTTTTATTTTTGAAAATAAAATATTATTTTATTTAAATAATTATTTTTGTGAAAACAGAGACGAAAAATATCAAATTTCAAGCTAAAAATTTGCACAGTCAACCCATGTGATCTGAGTCACGTAGACCAATGAGGAGTCGACAACCAATTAGGACCCATCAGTCCAAACTCATCTGCCCATTGGACTATCTAATTACCCTTGGATAATACCCGCCGAATTTTGGCCTCTACAGCCACCTTATCGATTTTCTACAGTTGCACCTGTTACACGACCGGCCAATTCAAAGCATGGTTCTTAAACTAATGCACGTCTACTTTCAAAATACATTTTTACTTCTATTTATAGAGCTCATTACACTGCTTAAATCGAGGCTCAAAAACCCTAACTCAAAATAGACCCGACTGGTGTTCTTAAGGTATGAAATTGGAGATTTTTGATTCTTAGTTATATTTGTTAAATTGATGATTCCAATAGTTTCCTGGAGTTTAGTAGATTATGTTAGGCTTTTGAATCGATCAATTTGGTCAATGATAGCCTCGGATTTGATCAATTTTAAAACTACCTCATGAGAAATTTTTCCAATTCATGTTAATCTGACATCATGGCCAAAATTGTGTTAGCGCTTTCGTTAAGCAACTTATTTTGAGTGTATTGATGTTTTAAAACACAAATTTTGGTAAGAATTGACCCACTGTCGAGTTAATTTTCATTTGGGTTTGAACCCTAAACAAGTTTTGATTTTTATCCATGAATTTGAATCTGTTTATGTTAATGGTTGGTCTTATCATGTTCTTGATATCATAAGGATTTTTATGGTGATTTTTAATTGAATTTTTGAGTTGATTTGGGTGCAAATCCGAGCTTCTTGCTGGAGTAACGCCGCCGGTCATGGAGTTCTGCCAGGGATGGGGAAGATGAATTTGGACCCTTCGTTTTTAAGGTTTTAGATCACCAGGAAGTAATTTTTGGAGCTAAAATAAAATTTGGTCCAATAATTTGCCCTTCCCACATCAATTCAGTGTGTGTGTGTGCGTGCATGTATGGCTATAGCAGTGGACCTGCCGGCCATCGTCGTGCCAAACGGCCGGCATGGTTGGTCGGAGGTGAAGCTAGGGAAGACATTG
This sequence comes from Pittosporum tobira, assembly GCA_032359685.1. NCBI lineage: Eukaryota > Viridiplantae > Streptophyta > Magnoliopsida > Apiales > Pittosporaceae > Pittosporum > Pittosporum tobira. The sequence goes on from JAUMHB010021026.1 coordinate 26,516, forward strand.
ACCAAGTCAACTAGTTAATGGTTGACTTGGTCAACTGTTTAATTCAGTTTAATTATTTATATTATGTTAATTATTTTATATAAGTATTATTTTTATTATTATTATTATTATTATTATTATTATTATTATTATTATTATTATTATTATTATTATTATTATTA
>JAUMHB010021048.1:0-26661 GCA_032359685.1 Pittosporum tobira
TTTTTGTCGAACACCAATAATTTTATTTAGTACCTCAAAACATCATATTTATAAAGTTAAAATATTGGGTTCTTACACCCTAACTATATAAATTTCAAAAGATTAAATAAAATTCTAAAACCGATTTTAAAATTGACCGCATGACCCGAAACCGATAAACCAAATAACCGAATATTAATGTAAAAAATAGTCAAGTTTGATTTTGGTTATCTCCAAACGGACATAACCAATTTTAATTATTTTTCTAGATACAAATCAACCAAAACCGACGGTGTACAACCCTAATTCTACCTATGTTGTCTATGATTCTCCTAATTTTCTAACTAAAATGTCTTGCTTTTGACATTACAGGGGGGATTAGTTCTCGGTTAATTACAACAAAAGTGGGTGTAGTGAAGGTTGTGTATGTAAGAATGCTTAATTATGATGATATATATAATATATTCCTATTTTCCCAAAATAAAAAAAAAAAAAAGTGTATTATTTTATTGAATATATTGACAGTCTTTATAGAATCGAAGAAATGTTTTCATGCCTCCATTATCTAACTTTAATAATAATTTAATTTTTATTTAACGTATAAATGTTCTTTTATTTAAAATAAATGATTTTTTTTCAACAGTGTCATTAAACAACTAAATTCAGACTCACACACTTAGATTCTATACCATCTTTAAAATTTAAAATTAAGGGAAAAAAAAGACGGAAACAAAAAAACAAAAACGATAAAAGACTATACGTTTAATTGTCATCTCACGTTCACATTTCTACATGAGACTATGAGAGTCCTTAAAGGCTTATTGTTTTAATTAATTATAGTTTATTTATAAAAATTAATTATTTTAAATTTATTTTTTTATTAATTTTAAAAAAATTATAAGTTAAGTATAACAATATTGTCAACTTATTTTTAAAAATTAGTTAATAAATATTTTTTTTTATCTTATAACACATTTTAATTAAAAAATAAGAATATTACTAATTTGAAAATTTAAAATTTTAAAAACTAAAAAGTAAGAAATTAAGTAACTGAAGTTTGAGAAAAAAAATTCTTAACATTTGAAATATTTATTTGTGAATACATGATGTGACCTGAAACCGTACCCGAATTCCATCTCTGACCTCGGATATCTGTTGTTGGGTTTTGCTCATTTGGATCCAATGTTTGAGTTCAACTTGGGCCACTAGACCACAAAAAAAAATTAAAAAAAAAAAAAGGAGGAGAAAGAATATCTGGTCAAATCAACACCTATAACTTCGCAATACCACTACAAGCTACATGGCCCGAAACGATCGCAACGCTCACATTTTCCGGAAACATGAACATGGAATCGCCCGAAACGCCCGAGTCTTCGCCAACTCAGTCTCCCCTCAACTCAAGAAACAGCAACGTGCAAAGCCAAAATACCCTTGAGATGCCAACAGAGATCATCAGCGAAGAAGAAATGGCCCTTATCGATGGTGCTCTCGCAATTGCCACCGCTAGCTCTTCTCTATCCGCGTCGACTCAGTTTCATCGGAATGCCAAGTGTATTGGGTCCATTTCTCTGTTAGCAAAACGGGGATTGTCGGGTGTTTCTACAGTGCGTGATTTTGAGGATTTTGGAGGAGAATTTAGGAGCACCCAGAAGAGGAATAGAGTGAATGAGTCGTTATTGTATCGGTTTAGGAGAAAGCGAGGATTTTTCGTCACTGACATTACTGCTTCTGTATGTGTGTTTTCTGGATCTCTTCTTTTGGTTTGTTTGGTTGCTTTTCAGGTTTTTAAATGCGTTTGAATATTTTCCTGATTCTTTGAGATTAATTAATAAATTGTTTGTGTTTATTTATAGGGGAGTGATAATTGTCGTCCATGTTTCTCCATTTGCACTCATTTATCACAACTTTTGCTCTATTTTGGCCTTATAGAGTAATGAAAAATGGAGAAATATGGACCGCAAATATTACAATCCTTATTTGTTTGGTGGACTGAAGGATGTTTAGATTGTTCAATACCAGTTATGATGGTTTTCCTTTGTCCATGGATTTAGGGGATTGTTATTTTTTCCAAGAAAATTGATATTCCACTAGTCATCTCTTAAATGGAAATGTAAATTGTGCTACTCTCATGTGATGGAGAGTACCTTCTTTAACTATCAAAGTCAATATAGTGGCAGTAACAATTCCCTAGATGTAAAGTAGACTAGATGATAGTGAAGAGCTATTATTTCATCTAGTTTTCTAACTGATTTATGTAATTCATGAAATTTTTATAGATTTAAAGAAGTAAATATTTTCTTTGAATAAGAGCATTTAAATTTTGGAGGATGAATGCAATATCGTTTCAAACATGAAATGCTAAATCAATATTAAGGTGAGGAGAACCTTGCAGGAGTTGTGTGTTTCCTCGGACATATCACTTTCCCACTTATATGATAATAAATCTTATTCACTGTTCTGAAAAGTCCTCCCCGCCTAGGGTTGGTCCTTTACTGCCTCGATTTGGCTGGACATTTGGCCACCTAGGGTCCTAGGCCCCCCCTAGACAGAATTAGTACCCCACCTAAACAGAATTAGTAGTCCACCACATCATTCTAATGAAGGCTTTGAAGTCTGACAATGTTTGAAATGAATTTTTTGTACTTTATATGTTTTCGTGTAAAACTTTAAAATATTTACATCTATAGATAAATAAATAAGACTGCCTGGCAATACGCCTAGGCACCTCGTTTGCTGCCTAGGTCTGCCTTGTGTTTTTAGAACATTGATCTTATGTGAAGGCTTATTCCTTATTGCACAAATAGTTATGCTGTACTTATAGGCTCTGCTAGATTCTGTTGCTCTACTGTTATTTGTAATATTCTGTCTCTCAATATGTTTTCAAACACGCGAACACACAGAGACTACTGTACAAACACTTGAGGTTGTTTTTATCCAAAAAAGAATAAAGAAAAACTCTTGGGTTACAAGTCTTGTTAATCAGTTGCATTAAGGTTTGTGGTCTGTGTACGAGAAGTTAGGCTCTTTTTCACCCTGTTTGGTTTATGGATTTTGTGAAGGGAAATGGGAAGAGGAAAATACATACTAAAATTAAACATATAGGTGACATATAAAGGAAAATGGAAAGGGTTCTGTCTTGTTATATTTTCAGGTGATCGTGACAACTAATCTAGGATTAATGGATTCCTTGTGTCCTACCTCTTAACAAATAAATAAACCAAACGGACCTCATTATTATATTATAATGTTCCATCGCAGTTTTCAATGCCTGATACTGAAGATTTATCTTTCTTACACACATACACACACACGATAGTGGGCTGTCATAATCTATTACGAATTTCTGTCCGACATTTCACAATAGAATTTGTTGTTTCTTATTAATATATTAGGAATGGTGTGAAAAACAAACGGAGTTCTCTTTACTTCTGGGTAAAGCACAAGCCAGTAAAGCTATGAAAGCCGGTACAGCACGCCATGAAGCTCTTGCAAAAGCGGTAACTTTACAATTTAGTCAACTGTTCTTTTTTAAAGCTTGTGGTGCTATTCTTTTCCAAATCCTGTGTCTTATTTTTGTCATGCTTTATATTCTAATAATGTAACTTGACCTGCAAATATATGGGCAGGTTACACAGAGAGTAAGAGTTCATGTTGAAACAAATGAAGATTCATGGGCCTTAAAGTTCATGAATTTTATTCGTGGTGCCAATCAGTTACTGTTTGACGGATTAACACGGGAGTTGACTCTGTAAGTTCATTTATATACTTGTTTCTTAATAATTTTCCTTTACCTTGGCTCCTCTTTTTTCACAGTAAATAAGCATTTGCGTTAAACCCTTCCAGTGCGTTTGGGTTTAGACTTTTGATTAGATCTCTCCTTTGATCGAGACTATACATGTTATTTTCAGAATAGGTTTTGCAGAAGGTGTATGGATGGCGGGAGTGATTGATGAAATTCGAATGCCTGTGACAGAAACCAAAAGAAATTTAACATTGGTAGAAAACAAAACTCGGTCACAAGCATCATTTCCTTTGGAATCACAGCGAAGAAATGCAAGGTGTGATTTAAAAAGCATATTTGGTTTAAGCTTTGAGGTTATCTGCTATATATTTTAACTTTTAAGTTTTTAAATGTAACAAGAGTCTTAAGAATGAATTGAATATTTTACTTTGGCAGGCTTCAATTAATGTGCTACAAGTATCTGTGGGACAACATAGTTGCTGAGAAATTCCCCTACAGGAAATTTTTTGATTTCTTTTCTCTAAATCCCCATTACATCTTATGCGAGCATATCAGGGAGAATACTGCCAAGTCAGGTTTCCCTGCAAAGGTAAAAATCTCTCTGTTTAAAGATCAAGTTTTTGTTATCACCGCAAAATTATTATGTCTTATTGCATAGTGTGCTGATCTCTTTATTGTCACTTTGTATTAGATGAAACATTTGATGGCATAAATCACTCCGAATTTTCATAAATAAGAAAAATGATTAACATGTTATAGTCGGCTTTCTTAAATTAGATGGTCTATTTTATAGCCAGCTTATCTTTCACTTTCTTGCAGACTCTTGATGACTTAGTGAGGTACTATCAAAACACTTGTTCCTTGCTGCCTCTTGCACATGACAAGCTGCTGCTGAGGTTAGTACAAAATTAAGGTTTCAAAATCATTAAAATATTTTTGATAGGTGATTTTGGCCCCTAATATTGGGATGAGAGCCGGCGACCTTGTAATTATTCTTTAATAGTACTTGTGGAAATATCAATTCCCAAAATACTGGAATTCATTACCAAAAAACAGATATACTGAAATTGTCGGGTATTTTAGCATTATTAGGCATCAATGAGACACTGTCATCATTTGGAAGAATATGCTTTAAGAATATTCTTTTGATTTATGGGAATAAACATGAAGGTCTTTATTTTGCTCTCTCTCTACCTTAGTTGTATCATTTTTAGTCACATAAGGCTATGTAACTCACTTTAATTTTACTGTCAAATGTTTCCAATTTCTTTACATTCATAAGCCTATATTTACTATTTTGACTTCTCTGTACGCTTGCTTAAGTTTTTCGTTGCTATTGAAGTTTTTTACCATATTATGACATTATTTGGGTCTCCGGGACAGATATGAGTTTCAAAAAGATCAATCATTGATCGGTGAAGACCAGTTTGCATATGATTCTGACTGGGTGCAGGGTCAAATTAAGTTTTCTCTCGAGTTTTGGCGAGGGGAACGAGATGCCACTTACCTTCCGGAGGAGGAGCGTTGGAAATGCAATTTTTGTGTGTATGCCTCTCAGTGTCCTATAAACACCACCCCCGAGAACACACCAACCTAGCTAGGGCAGACTCAAACCAGCTTTTTTTCCCGATCACTGGAGTTTCTCAATAATGGCAGTTGCCTGGACGTGTTGGCAAAACAAATTGTTTAGCAGATTATCTAAATTTTTTGTATATTCGTGTCTGAGCTTTGTTTGTTCAGCCATAATGATTCATTGTTGTAAAAATTGGCAGCACCAATTGCTACTTGTCAAAAAAAAAAAAAGGGTTACGCAGGTCATTCGGTAGCGTTGATGTGGTATTTGTGTTGCATTCAATGTACTAATTATTGTTGTAATATGTAATCATTTATTATTTGATTTTTTTAACTCTTTCACTATTGATTAATATGATTTCAATTTCCCTCCATGTGGGACTTGTATGATCCTCCTTTAAGTGAGTTCACGGATATCAGGACGTACGTGTGTGTGTGTGTGTGTGTGTGTGTGTGTGTGTGTGTGTGTGAGAATTCATCTTAATTTGAATTTAAAAGTTTTAAATTAGTTTTTAAATGTTAGTAATTAGTTTTTGTCCTCATTATCATAAATTTATTCATTTTGGGGCTCATTTTTCAAAATTTGTACGTAGAGTAATGTTTACCCAAAAAAATGTACGTTGAGTAATTATTCTAAGAGTTGACTTGAATTCTTAATATGTTTTTAAAATATAATATTATATTTTTTACTTCTTATTTATATTACATCACTTATTTTTTTTTTTAGACGTTTCATATTATTAACAATATATCTAATTTGAAAAATTTAATAATGTTAATTGTCTAAATTTTTTTTACTTTATCAAATATGACACACTACTTCAATCACTATTATCTTATTTTAAATTATTATATCAATACTATACCCCACCACTTTAACTATTATTTCACTATTTTCTTATTTGAATAATAATATCAATCACTATTTTTCTATTTAAAATTATAATATTAAACATATTTTTTAAATTCTGCACAAAATCAAACCGTTACAAACATTTTGAGACGGAGGGAGTATATAAGAAATTGATATTGTTTTCAAAAAAAATATTATTTCTACTGGTATATATTATATTTGAAGTTTAGGGACAATTTTGTATTACTTAAAAAGTAAGATTAATTAAAGAAAATAATAAATTTTTTAATGAAAATATCAATTCTTGACATATATTATGGAATAGAGAAAGTACTAAAGATCACAATATATATATATATATATATATATATATTATATTGTTGCATATATGTTGATGTTCCAGAAATCAAAAAATAAAAAAATAAAAAATTTGTTGCATAACGCTCATACAAATTAGCAAAATGGAAATAACGTGAACAAGTTAAATATTCATATCAAGTAGTAAAAGATATTATATTTGTTCTAAAATTAGATATAAGTATTTATTTTTGATATATTTTTGTTTTAAAAAACTTCATTCTAATACAAATATAAGAATATTTATTTTTGAAATTTTTTTAAAGATATTTCTGATTTTATAATTATATTAATTACTAATTAAATAAAATTTTAAAATTCAATGTTTATATTTCGAAGTCGGAGGGTTTCCTCTGCCCTATTTGGCATATCTCCGCTCCGTCTGTGTCTCTGTCTCAGTCTCTGTTTCACAAGAATGCATATCCTCTCCAATAATTCCTACCCAGAGAGGATCATCTAAATAATTGAGCCCTTAGGTAACTCCGATTAATTACAATGTTTACATTCTCATATGAAACTCATCATGTACCATAATCATAGCAAACGGCTACCATGAGTGCCACAAGTTTGCACATTACCTGTTCGTTGAAAAGCCTAAATGAGATACATACTAGTAATTCTTTGAGTCCAATCACTCACTTGAAGTAACCACATTTAATTGTGCTAGTTTTTCAACGTTTGGTAACAGTTTGATATGAAAACATGGTTTTCTTGACATTGTGTTTATATAACAATATGTTTCTTTGTGTCTCATTGTGTGATATTATCTTTGGATTTACTTTTCAAGAAAGCTATTATCTTTGGATTTGCTAAGGATGTAATTTGGGCCTCCCTTAATTTCTGTATAACATCATTTAGTCTGTGGGTTAAGAGTATATATTTGTGTTTGTGTGTGTGATATCATTCTCTATTTAAGGCATGAAAGAATTACTTGATCTCGCTGCAAATTTTTTTCATGTTTGGGCACCATAACATTTAGTTTGTCAGACTGACTCTACGTAAGTGTTAAATTGGCTGTGTTTGTATGCTTTGTATGCTCCTGTCTTTCCACAAAATGGGTCACATTTCTCAATTTTTTCTTTCTTTCTTTTTTTTTATTCCACTGAAGGTCACACCATGCATTTAGCCTTTGAAGTTGCATTATTTCAAAATCGAGGTGTCTCCTATTTGAAGAAAAATCTTCAAGTTTTACATGAATTGGCTTTGTGTACTGATACACAGTTTGAGTTGAAATTGTAACTCTAATAAAGAAATTGAGTATGATACTCATACATTCACATTATAAAGTGTCCTCAGGGAAAGTTTCTTGTAGTGTGATTATCTTTCCCTTGTTCACCAAAGCCATGCATATGATTATTTCAGCCTCTCAAGTTTACCTATCAAAAAAAATAATTTAAGATGTATTAGTAAATAGAAGTGAGTTATTTTTGGATGTAACTTATGATAAATAAATTTTTTTTACATACATTATGTTTTGTATTAACATTGTTATTGCATTTTCATACATTATTGTACTAGATTTGGCTCCTAATTCTGATTTCACAGGTTCATTGTACTTGCTCAATAGATATTAGAAGACATAGTGGAAAAGAGTCCAGAGGACCTAAATCAACAAATCCTTCATTCTGAAATCATTGCTATCATGCTTATCAAGCGCCAGATTTTGAGTTGCATTACATATTCAAGATTCTGTTCCTCACTAGCACCTTGTATACTAAAAGTGGGAGACAATTTGAGGCAAACAAGGATATTTTACGATGAAGATGTTCTTGGATATTCGAAGATTAGTCATGACTCAAATGCTCTACATTTTGATTCGGAGTGTGCACAAGCTGCTGGATTTGAAGATAGACTTGTTCATGGGATGCTTGTTGCTGCCCTATTTCCTCGAATAATCTCTTCCCATTTTGTGAGTCACCTCGATTTGTCTTTCTTCCTGGAAGATCTTTTTAATTTGTCGATAATAGTTTTATGAATTTCTGAATCAATGTTGGAGATGGCAGAAAATGATTGATGGAGATTCTGATTCACAGTGAAGAAAGTAGAAGGAGAAATATGAGTAATTCAATGTTACGTACTTGTCAAAGAACAGAAGATGATAGAACAGACGAATCAAAGAACATACACACTTAATGTAGAGTTCTACCTATTAATGTCTCCCTAAATAATATTAGAAGATGATTTAATTACGTATGATTTCAGTCTCACGCGATGTCCTTTATTGCTTTATCATACTGTTATTTAATAATTGTCTGGTTGCTGCTTTTGGGGTGGGTGTTAGAACATGCATTGATCTGATCCTATTTATTTAAAAATAACAAAAAAAATAAATTTAAAAAAATAAAAAATAAAGAAAGAAAGAAAGAAAAAAAAAGTAAGAAGAAGAAAACACTACCTTTCTAGAGAAATCTGAACTGTCCTCTTTTCTGGAAAGGAATTTGCTTGATTCACGCAAAATCCTGTAATCCTTATAGGGTGTCGCTTTATAATCTGTTTTTAACCCTGTTTCTGAGTTTGAACTCCCTCTAACCTATGCCAAACTTCTGGATTCCCCAACTCCCTTCGCATGCTTCATATTCTTCGTTATAAATTTCTTTTTAAAATAGAAGAATTTACCTTGTTTTTAAGAGCAGCCTACATTTGAAGCAAGGCCTTTCTTTTTGTACTAGTCCTCAACATTCCAAGTTGTATTTGCAAATACACTACATGTTTTTGTTATATTTCTCCTACACTAAGTCCCTCTTGTTGCCTAACAGATTTAAGAATTGATATTTTCGTAAATATAAGTTATATCTCGACAGGGAACTTACATTATAGTAAATGGGTCCTACATACACTCGTTTGAGAGAGAATCTTTTGGAAATATCACTTTTTATTTGTGGAAATAACACTTCCTAGATTTACTGAGGTTGCAACTGTTGTGCTGTCTGTTTGTAGGCTGCATCACAGCTTATAACTTTTTTATTGCATTTGACAACTTTGCTAGCCTTTAGTGTTTTGCTTCTCAAGATGATCTGATTTTGAAAATGTTTTGACATCTTTGCAGCCTCAAGCCATATATGTTTCTCAAAGCTTGAACTTCAAATTACCCGTCTATATTGGGGAAGAGATTATTGGCGACATAAAGGCAATTAATGTAAGAGAAGTCAAAAATAGATTCCTGTAAGCTACATTACTCTCAAAGCCCTCTCGTTATGCTGAACTAAAAGGGTTGATTATTATTTAAGTGACTTGGGTATTTATTTTTGTTCTGCAGCACTAAGTTTTCAACCAAGTGCTTCAAAAATAATGGAGAGCTTCTAGTTCTTGATGGTGAGGCCACCGCAATACTGCCTACACTCAATTATTCAAAAATCGAGTCTGCGTGATGATTGGAAATAGCTATGTATTAGTAAGTGGCTACATAGAGACGAGTACTTGGATCGTTTTCGTAACTTGCAATTTTCTCTTTAGCTTATGAAGAAGAGCTAATACATTCATCAGCTAAGCAAAGTTTATTGTTGGAACTTCTCTAAATTCAGTTTTCTCCAAAAAATCACTTCAATTGAGGAGTTTCATGTTTTTAATCTTGCGAAGTCTAGTCTTTTGTCTAACCAGTTTTCGGCCTTCTTGGGCTAAAAGTCTTCTAGATGGGCTTGTGCCACCTAGTCCATTTTTCTGTGTGTGGCAGGCGCCACTCCGGCACAATTTTCTATGACGAGGGAGAATATTAAAATGTTGCATTTGGTTCCCCCATTACGTAATTAATAGGAATTGAATGAAATTTACATTGAGAAAGAGTTGGTGTAGGAATCAAATGTTTTAACACTAAAATTTAAGTAAAAAATGATGATGGGAATGGAATGGATGAAACTCACACCCTCCAAAAAAATAAATATTCATTTTCTATTCTCTCATCCTCTTCGTTTTCAACTAAAATTTAGTTGCTAACAATACATTTAATTTCCACTATCACTCATTTTTAGTACAAAATTTCATTTTGTTCATATTACCAAGAACCAAGAACAACACAAGAGTTGATATCTAATGGATCCAAGTGTTTCCTTGTTGCACGTCTTGGTTTCCAAAAAAAGAAACTCTCTTTTTAAAAATTTTTATTTGTTCTTCAATCTACAAAAATCGAAGGGACAAAAATGCACTTAAAATTGCAAGGAGGTAGAAAGCAACATGGGGTGTAACTCAATAGAGAAGCCAACTCGTAGCTAACGAGGTAGTTATTTGTTTTATCTGGTCATACATAACTCATAACCAAGGTCTTGTCTTTGGTGATGGATGCCCACCAACTTACCAAGGGTTGGCTAAATCAAATTATATTTAGGACTTGGTTGATGTGGAAAAAACTTTGGTGATGGATCGATTTGCACTATTTGCTAAACTTTGAAAAAAAAAATGTATTTTGCTAAATTGGATTTATCTAGATATTTCAAGATCCATTTGTTTTTCTCCAATAATATAAAATCTCTCATGCTTCATTCCACCAGCAACATTCAAAGAATTGCGCAACAAAAAAAAGAAAAGAATAAATGATTTTCTAATAGAAGAGAAATAATACTCTAATAATAATCCATCCGTGTTTCATAGTTTTTCCTATACAAGAAACCCTAGCAGCAAAATTGCATGATCCTACCCGAGAGAACGCTCAAAGTATGCCATAATCGCCCTACTCAGTAAAATTCTAGAGTGCCAGTTATGGTGACTGGAGGATCTATCAAAATTCGAGTAGCCTTCCCTTCCGAAAACAATTGTGGTAAAGTGCTGGCGTCCTTAGCTTGAACTCCTTCAGCAGTCCATAGTGTCACATGAGACCATGGGTTTTTGGATGTTACTTTCTCACCATCAACAGTACCTGGATGGGCTTCCAGTGCTGCCAGTTTATCCGAGAAGAATAGAGCACTCATACTCACCGGGACAACTTCATGGAGAAGCGATCCATAGCTGGCTACAGCTGTAACACCGTGACTTTTCTTGTGCGCAAGAGTTAAATGAGCCCTCTGAAGTTTATTTTCCAGATTCTTGCCCTCTAGGAACACTCCAAAATTCGGATTCCTCTGAACCAACTGTTGAAATATTAAGAAATGGTCAAAGGTCAACATATAGCATATTTAAGGTAACAATGTTTTAGTACAACCATATATATTGGTTGAGTAAAGAAAATTGTTTTACTTACATTATCAACCAGACTTTGGATTTCTGTGACCGGGAGACAAACGGCAGCAAATACAATGGTTCCCAACCTCCTCCTCTCAGTAACTGGTCTTTCATAATCTCCCTTGGCAATGGCTCTTAGTTGTTCCGTCACTTGCTTAACAGCAAATTCAAACGGAACCTGAAAAGCATACATATTGGCCGCAAACGTGTTCAGTGATTGACAAGTTGATTAGTATTTTACAGTTAAGAAAAATTACAAAGACAAAAATAACTGATAACATTATTTTGGACAGAAGGTTGACAAGGAAAATAGAATGTGTATCAACCTGAATAGAATTGAGATAATGGGAATCTTTAAGTAAGGTATCTCGTAATTGTTTCTCCCATTTAGCCCAGTCGCTCGCATATGTTCCTTTGGTGGACTCCATTCTGAGTGGAGAATAAAAAACATGAGAACATGAGAGGTGCTACAAATATGTATATATATAGATATAGACATATATGGTACACACGCGTGCGCGTGTTTTTTTGTGTGTGTGTGCGCGTGTCACAAGATCAAAGTCACAGAGAAAATAATGCCAACCTTCCATGCCTGCTACTGTGAAGACTGAATAGATTTATTCCCTCCTCCAAAATAGACTTTATGGACACAGGTAAAGGATTCCTTCATAAGTATAATAAAGGGAGAAAAGAAAATGTAAGCACAATAAGGTAAGCAGAAGATAATTATTAGAGCACAATAAAGACTTGTAACAACAACAAATGAATTAGACAAGCATGACTCTGATAGAAAAGAAGTTCAAAGGAAACCATTATCTGACCTATCGGGCTTTAGTAGAGGCATTTTCACCAGTGAGCCAAAACGTTCAATAAGTTCAGATTCAAATTCCCAGCGACTCTGGTGAACATGAAAGGTGTGATTTAGCAGTAACAACTTAATATTATTAAGAGACATCTATGTATGAATGACACACTAGTAGCATGAAGAACTATCGAACCTTGCCCTCGTAAAGGTGATAAAACATCAGCAATACATAGCCAACATTTGGACATGCCTTGTCAAGCTTCCCCTACAAAATTGGACAGCCCAAGAAAAGTCAGGAATATATAATAGTACAAGTACAAGTACAAACAAGTACGCAGAATAAATTAGCAGAAGCAGAAACTTACTGGATGATTAACTCGATGAAGCACACGAAATATGAAGACAGCTAAAGTATCAAGGGAGTACGGATTTGTTTCGGTTCCTGTAAATCGACCAATATTAAGTTACATTTTTTAGATAAATTAAAGACTGATTAAGAGAAAATAAATTAGATTTAATATAACCACCTTCAGACTCGACAACAACTGGAACAGCAGATGCTTTAGTGCTTTGGCACATGCCCTCAATCTGTAGAAACAGGAAAAATGACCATTAATGCAGATGCCCAGATATGAAAATCGGACATCCAGAGAAATTATATTTAAAAAAGAGGTCAAAGAAGAAAGAAAATAACCCTACCTGTCCCCACACTTCTTCATTTGGAGCATTCTTGTCAGCAAGCATAATAGAATAAGGTTTCTTCCTGCGTTCTGCTGCGACCTTCTGCCAATACTTTGCTGTTGATATTTTTGTAAAGGTTAAAAAAATCAGTCAGCCATTTTTCAACAAAGAGAATGTACAACAAAAGTTGTGCTAGTTGAATTAAGGACAAGCAGACAACCATTTCTAAACAATAAATAATCAAAACCATCAATCAAATTTCTGGAAAGAATTCACACCTTTGATAAGATCACCCATCATACTCTGAATTGGACGATCATCCCCTAGTCCCCCAGGAGTAGCTACTATTTCCTTGCACAGAGCAGATTTAGCACAGCCAGGTATTCCTGAAAATGCAAATTTACAGATTAACATTGAGGAAAATGATGCATCAAAGATAAGTTCAATTTCGATATTGAATAACATTTCTTAAGCTAAAACAATATGAAAACGTAGTAGTACCTGGAAAAAAGACTATAAGACCCTCATCTTTCCTAACAGAGTCCTTGGCTACTGAGGGGCTGGGGGTTGATGGTGCTAACTCCTCCTCTGTCTTCTCGAGATCACCCTCCTCATCTCTACCTCCCTCAATTATGGCCATGAAATCTTCAGATCTAATAAAGTTTCCGGCGGACCCTATCAGGGCTTGATTCTGCGGGCTGCGTTTGGCATATTGTTCGAGAAAAGGCTCCAGTTCAGTGAGGTACATAGATGAAGATAGCTCTGTCTTATACTTCCTCCGTATGTGCACCGCCCTAAGGCAAAAAGGGTGTTATTTACATGCTCAACAAATAAATGACTCCAAAAAGAAAACACCAACAGCTAAAACCCATGTTATTACCATTCATCGAGCATCCTGATGAGTTGCTTTTGCTTTGCTGCTGAAGTATTCCATATTTTCATTTGCCTATAATGAATATCAGAACATTGGCAGGCATTAAAAAAAATTATAAAGACCATCCATTATACATTAAATTGAATAAGTCATATTTTCCATCAATTCAGTCATAATGCAGATGACACAAAGAAACTACATATAAAAGAGTGAAAACCATCCTCCTTTCCAGTAATGGATACTAGAGAAAACTTACTTCATGTAGTAGTTCTTGTAAGCAGTTGGACCATCTTTGAACAAAAGCCTCAAGCCATTCCGAATCAGAAAGGTTCGCAACTGTGGATCACCAATGATGAATGCAAAATTAGCATGTGCATCACCAGATAAATAAGACAAGAATTTATGTAACATACACACACACACACACACACACACGTGTGCGAGCGTGCATGTGTGTGTGTGTGTGTGTGTGTGTGTGTGTGTACCTTGTACGTAAGAAACTTCATTTTGATCATCAGATTCGCATCTTTCTCGGGTAAATCATCTTTTCCTGGTATTCCATTGCTAGCATTGGCATTTTTAATAATGTCACCACTGCTTTTGGCAATTTCTGCAGCTCTCTCATTGATTGCCTTGAACAAATTTATGTCAACAAAGAAACCTGTAACCGTAAACAAGATCAGCAGCTGTTACAGCTGGAAATGCCTTTGAAATGCTATATCTAGGATTCATGTATTAATATTTATTCATACACTTTAGTAAGTCTATATTCATAAACCATTTAATAGATATCTAAGTTAATAAATCATTAAAAATGATATAAATCATATAGCTTCCACCAATGTATGAATTTACTTCATTTTTTGACAAATCAAATTAGGCCCAAGTATTGTGGAAAGCAAGCTCAAAGTTTTGGTGAGGCTATAAGAATGATTTTAAAGAAATAGTTACCTCGATATAGTGGCCACAGCCCTGGATTATTCCTGCAACAATGACGAGCTTGATGAATCAAAATATGTAAAGTACACGTGGACCTTGCGTAAATATAAAATTTACTAAGTGAAAAAGGGAGACACAATTCATTGTATCTTGCAGGATACAATGCAGTGCATCTACCATGCCTCATTTACTAAACCAAATTTTTTAGTTGACAAAGTAATATCTAAGAACACAATACAAAAGGGAAAGTGAACAATACATACCTCATCTCTTTTTGGTAGCGCTTGAAAGTTGCATCCCTGTGCACATGGACCACCATTTTGAAATGAATGTCATCACTGGTTACAGATTCAATTTTGTGAAAATTATAGCGACTCTTGAAATTAGCAGGTAAATTCTTTTTTTTCATCAAACGAATCATTTCCTGGTTGAAAAATATAAATGAGATACTTATTTAAAAAATGAATAAGATGAAAAAACATGCGTAGAGAGTTCTAAAGGGCAATAAAGTTCCACTGCACAAATTTGACACACAAGGTAATAATAAATCCACCAAATTGGAAGACATGGGCTGACCTGGAACTTGGTTGTAGTGAAATCCGAAGGATTGGCTTGTAAAAACTTTGAGAGAACTGCTTGATCAGTATCTTTGGACTTTGCATCAGCCCTTTCAGACCAGTCGACAGTGCTGGGGCAGAAAGAGGTACCAACACTCTCAAGGAGAGCCTTAATTTGCTGCAGTAGTAGTATAGTAAGGAAAATAATTAATTGTTAACGGTTATACATGAACCTCTTCAACGTAGTATATTTGACTTGGAAGAAATTTACCAATTGACATAGTGTAGCAAACAGAAAAGATGTGTATGTTACCTCCTTTTCGTCTTTCCTGTGTGCAGCCATTATATCCCGCAGGCTTGGCCCCAAATCTAGCTTACCTCCCTCTAATTGTGGCGGAGGTGAATCTCTTAAGACCTGCTCCATATGGTTCGAGCTCTCACGAGTCACAATGCGAGCCACAAGACCTTCTAAAATTTCGCCCTGCACCTTTGTATGGTCTGCTGATCCTGTTTAATAATGAATGACTCCGTCATATTAGCCTTCAAAGAGAACTCAATCATGAAACAAATATGTCAAGTTACCACGTCAAACACATTCCCACCCTCAACTGACTATTCGAAAGCATTTGTAGAAATAATTTTATTTGAAAATGCACCCAAGTTAAACAATGAAACAAACCGAAGAGACTCCAGTTAAGTTAAAAATAAGCCCATATTACCTGGCACTGATATATCTGCAACTTCGTCAAGAGCCTTGCATACAGGCGTTGCAGTTCCTTCTTCGCAGAGTGCATCATAGGCAGCAAAGAATGACATCACAGATTTCCTTTTTTCACCAAAAAATATTTATATCAGAAAGAATACTGGTAGTTTTCAATCTCCATGTTCAAGTATTCCTATTATTTTCTCTACACAAATCAAGATAATTGTAAATTGTAATGTATCTTGGTTGAGATACTCACCTTGTTGAGAACAACCACACATGATTTGTTGGCAGGCGCCATTCCCTGCAAAACCCAATTATGTCGGGTGTTGAGTAGAACTTTGGTTTTCCATTCCCCAAATCCGTAACCGCTGTCACCACCACTGCTCAAAGCAAGTAAAAACAGAAGATAAGAACTAGTGACTATAGAATTTGTCCGAGAGAGGTACGATCATCATTGAAAAGGAACTCTTTCTGTGGAACAAAATAAATTGGGACAAATATGTTCCACACAAAGATATATGAACACAATTTACATTGATGGACCATATCCAGCTCCTTTTTCCCCACTTACCATAATCTTCTCGAGGGCGCTGCCCGTGATCTCCTAAAACAGCAGTCACCAGTTCCATCGATATGCAGAGTCGATTCCACTAAAATTCCAACAAATGTTGCATGTTAAAATCAAAGTCAGAGGAACGAAAATGATAAACCATGTATATAACAAAAATGATGTTTCACAATTCTTACTATATCCTTACCTACTATAAATAAATAAAATTTAAAAAAAAAAAGTCCATTTTCAAAAATAATACGTCGAGGTTGAAACATAATTAGGTGGATTGAAGCCAAACAATGTCCTTAGTTATTCAATAAGTCAAAATTAAACCTAAATTCTAACCCCAAATAATATCCTCTACAAAATTATGTAATTGTTAACTCTAAGCCAATCCCAACCTTTATGCAGCATTACTTAAAAATTGTTTACAAGAAAAACTACCTCAAGGTAATTGTTGAATTCTGATTGCTTTTTGCTGGCTCGGCTGCCCCATGCTACTCGAAAAATTCGTCCAAGCACAAAAACCCCAACAGCAGTGTAACTTCAATACAGTAATTAGGATTACGTTCAGATATGTAATCAATTATAACAATAACTATAATAAGGTAGCATGCTGGGTGCGGGGAACTGTGCTGTTAGCTCATTTATGGTATAAGCTGCAACTAAAAAGGTAAAGAGAAAGCATACATGTTCCCAAAACTGTTTTTGGCATATGCACCACCCTCATGACCAGCATACATAAAGAGAGATCCAGAATGTTTAAGGGACACCTGGAAGTGGCAACATATTGAATAATTTAAATTAAAAAATAAAAAAAGATTGGCAGAAAATTTCAGATTATATAAGAAAAAAGGTAAAAGTATTGTATAATGAAAAGTAAAAATAAGCAATTTAAAATAAAATTTGGTGAATCATATACCTCCACTGTGGCCTTCCCATTGGAGACCAATTCTACCATCCTCGACCTAATCTGAAAACAAGAAAATAAAATGATGTTAGTTAGTCATGCTGAAACCTAAACATTCGGACCTCAATGAAAGGAGCAGATGAAGTCAAACTAGTATTAACCAAGAGAACATACTAGCGAATTAAAAAAAATTAATTAATGTCCAGGACAACATAACAGCACATAATAAGTTAGCTTAAATAGCATAAACAATGAGGCTTTTACTATTGAGTCTATTCTTTTTTGGAAAGATGAGGTCTTCCCATTATTTTATTTTTTTACATCATAAGTTAGCTTAAATAGCAGAAACATAATATAAATTTTTGCTTCCCTTGAGCTTTTGTGTAATCTGGGTGTACCTGGGCCCACCCCTTTTGACACTTTTAATACATTCTTATTGACCAATCCAAAAATAATCAATAAACATTCAATGCAGCTTTTATCTTTTCATTCATATCCTTTCCTTCTTTACTCTGTTACTATCTTTTGTTTATTGTGTTTTTGCCTGTGTATAGGCACGATTATCCTATTCAAAACTGCATTCACTTTTCCGGGAAAGCCATGATAAGCAAAAATAGAATGAAGGTTAGATATTTATGATCATGTATACAAGAGAAGTAAAATACCTCTAGATCAGACTTTTCATTCTCAAATTTAGGATAGAAGGTTGCTCTTATTTGGGCATTCGAGTATGTAGTGCTGTCCACGGTGAAATTCTGCAATAAATTGCCCGAGAGCAATTTAGTCAAAAGAGGGTTGCTTTTTTCAGATGACGCTGTTTCGGTTCCATTTCCCTGTTTAGTAACTATTGCCCGATCCATGGGTGCTTTTTCAACTTCTACTGTCGTGGCTCCACTCACTGTTCCATATGACCTTGGCTTCCAAACAGATTTTTGACCATGTGATTTCCTACTGTTTCCAGTGACATTCACCGCACCATGTGCATTGCCGACAGCTTCAGCAGCTGATGTGGATACACCCTCAATAGTTTGTGGCTTCTCTGTCCACCTCTGATCCCAATAAAAAATGCAATGATTTGTCAAAACTTACTTGCCAAAATACAATAATGAATAAACCAACTCTAAAGACATCATCATTAACGTAACCATGCAATTTTTCTATTCATAGCTTTAATAAGAACGGAAAACCGGCAAAAGTGCAAAGATAAAAATATCACTTCCCAACGAACAACTAACAAATCCAGCATGGTTGTTACTCTGAGAACACATATCACAATTACGAAAAAGGCATAAAATTACGAAAGGGAATTCATTTTTTTAAGAGTAAGTTTGGGCCCAAAGACTGAGATTGGAACCTACCACCTTGAAGTTATTCCTCAACTTGGCTGCGATTTCTCCTCCCTTTTGTGGGGAAGAGCAATCATAGTATCTTCAAATAACAAATTAAGATATCAGACAACAAAAATACAATCCATAGACCTGACAATATAGAAGGCTGTAATAATTTTTTTTCAAAAGCTACTGCCTCCCTTCTAAAAGCATTTTGTGAATGGATGGAGTACATTAAATCACATCTGCCAGCCGCATCCCAATGAAAACAACCGTCATCTCAAAATACAGCAAAAATAAAGATCATACATTTATAAGCCGCCTCCTCAGTATCACAGTATCATAGTATTGAAATCATAATCAGTTGGAGCAAAATAAATTTTATTGTCCCATCGATGATCACACTCATTTGCCGAACAACAATTTTTAAAAAATTAAGAAGATAAACAGATCAAACACAACTGGACAACAAGGAACGATTCCTACCTGATCGTGCGAGATGGTTGAGTGATAGAGGGATGAATTAAAACTGATGGACCGGTAAAAATTGAGAGGAGAGAGAGACCGGAAGCTTCTGGAACGGAGAGAGATTGAAGACGAAGAAGAGTTCAGAGTGAGAGTGAAGCACAATCTATGGGATAACATTCGGTGATGATAGAGGGAAACTCTAAATAGCATTCTCTAGTAGGAATTTAAGGGCGAGCCCTACCGCCATTATTAGTCGGTTAAACCAGTCGGGTTAAATGAGGGTTGAGTGAAAACACCGAAGAAAGGTCTTAGGATTCTTTGTTTTTTATACATGGAACCCACAAAAATTGTGGGCCTAATTTAATAAAGCCCAATAAATTGAGGAAAACTCCAATTCTTTTACTAATATCAAATTTAGGCCCGTTATTTTAAATCTTTTATGTTTGAGGTCATAAGAGTAGTCAAATTCTAGTACGGATCGAAAAAAGTCAACTTATTTATTATGTTACTTTTTTTTTTTATTTACCAGTATTACTTTTTTAATATTATTTTATTAGTGGGAGATTAATTTTTTTCTTTAGAAACAAAACGTAACAAAATATTTATGTATGATAAATTATTTACATTTTTAGCACAATTAATATCTTTAAGAAAGATCATCACAAATATTCTAAATTAAAGTTAAAAAAATAGAAATTAAATTGCAATTACTCAGCCCATTAAATCAATAAATTAAAGGCAAAAATGATAATAAACAATTAACTAAAACTAAATAAACAAATATAATGACATCAAATTTAAAGTAAAAAATAATCACAAGTCGAATTCTAATTAAATTTAGTACAATGATTTTTACAAAATATTATTTAAAATATCATAATAATAAAATAAATAATAATAATACTACATGACAATCTAAATTAACCCTATCGCAAAATATATGGTAGAAATTCAAAATTCTAAACGTTCGATCCGTGACCCTAAAAGAGAGCTCATTCTCTTTTAGTTTTTCCTGCTATGTTCTCTCTGAAGTCTGGACAGGCACCAAAAATTGTAGCCACATTAACTTTTCCTGATCAATATAATAATATGATTACACCTAATATCCAAAACATAAATTGGGCTGTGCTTCTCCGGAAAAACCTTAGCCCAAATAAGTGGGCCCTAATCCGATGCATATATCTCACATACATTGCAAAGTAGGCCCAACTTATATTAATTAAATAATATCATGAGTTTGGAATATTAATACCAACATAATACTAATAATATTTAATTATTAATCACAAAAGCAAGTGAATAACATAAATAAAAAAAAAAAAACTAAAAGTGTGTGTCACCGTTCTTTGCTAAAGGTTAAAGGTTTGTTCGGCAGCAACTTCGACATAAACCGGACCTCCAAATTATCACAGTGAAAAGATAAATAACAAGTTTATTATGTTTTACATCAATGTAGAATAGAGAAGGTAAGCACGTGCACACAGCATGCCAGGTTGTACTTCCTGCTATAGTATGTTGTACATCAATGTAGGAGGTACAACCACCTGATACAAAGTTTTAAACAGAGTCAAAAGTTTAAAAACTCTTAATAAAATTCCCGTCACAACCTGCTAAACAAGCACAACATGCTCCAAAAACTGCTGAACAGGGTGAAGATGGGCAAGCGTACAGGGGGGTCAGAGGAGGATAAAAAAGTAATTTGACTAACCTTTTTGGACTGCCCGTGCCCACTTTGTATTTGCTTCTTCCTCCTCTTCTTCGCTCCGGCCATTCTCCTGTTCGGTTACACGAAGCTGTAATTGTAGTGTGGAGTATTAAAATATACTGTATCTTTAAGTCAACCCTAGAACTATTAAAAGTCTTTTTTTACCGCAAGACTTTTAAGCCCAAAGAATTCGTCAGGACTTATAAGGTCCAAAAGCCCTAAATACAAGTATCAGTCAAAATTTATTACAGTATTTTCTTTCTCTCTTTTAATTGGGTTCTTTAATCCGATAAGTCTAAAATAGTAAAATTAGAGATGCTAACAATTTTAAACATTAAAATAAAGTATCTTTCATAGTATAAAATTTTATTTATATTAATAATAAATTAAAAATATTAAAATATTTTCTAATAATAAAATATAAATTTATCTTTAATTTTAAAACATACCAAAACAAAATAATTATATCTACTCTCTAATTTGCACGAGGAGGTATAATGAAGTGAAAGTTACAATTAAGACCCAAAACATAAAATGTGAATCTACTTCGAATAGTTTGAAATTTTTGAACAAATTATACCGAATAATAGTAAAAAAAATAGTAATTTGATAAGGTATAAGTAATTAATCGAATTTTAAAATATACTTTTTATTTTATTCATTAATATTTTAAATAGAGCAAATTTGAATTAAACTCGAACCGTTTAGTTCCATTTATGGTTCTAATGTAGATCCACTGCCAAAAGTTCTTTTCCGTATTTTCATAAAATTTAAGAAATTATTTTTTCTACAACAAAATCCCACTATTTATAGCAATTCTGCTTCTTTAGTTTATTGTAAAACCTCGTTTAGGTACTGTAGAATATTTTGCCGTCAAAATAACAATTCTCAAACTTTAAAACATTTCCATAAAGAGATGTGCTAAAGAACACCAGAACATTAATCTTGAAATCCCCAGTCTCATACTCTACTACACTGTATATGCATCACTTCACCCCTCTGCCTAGAATCATTATCTACAAGCTTTGTTGGGGCAAATAGATTATTGTTGCTTAAAATTTTGTCTTTAGTTATAATTTTCACCTCTTAAGAACGAAAACACAAAATAAATGCAACGAAATTGTTTAGTCACATTCCAAAGGTATGTCATGAAAGGACAATTGCAAAATCAAAAGTTACTTCTACATAAGGAATTCATGTTTTAATAATCTTTTCTCTCCCCCCCGGAGAGGGCGAATCCAGACATCTTAGCCTAGACAATGTGCATTCTAGTTCACAATTCAAAATACTCGAGCAACCAAATCATGGACTTCTCTGTTCTTCCTTTTTTATTTCTGAAAATTGAAACAAATAGGGACAAATTCAAAAAGGTTTTGATCCTACAAAGGAGGTAGAACCAAGAACCGGCACACATAGCTGCTAAATCAGTAGCCCCAGTAATCATTTCGGATTTCGTCATCGAACTTCTTCTTTAGCTCTGGATACTTAGCAAAGTATTCATCCGCAGTCATGGTACTGAGTTTCTTCTGTAAAATGACAGAAAACACGTGAGATTTAAAAGCTATAAAAAGAATGTGGAGAAACAAAAAGGAAAGTTAACGAAACCACTACTTCACCTTCAGTTCTTGGACATCAGCAATTTCCTTCTCTAATCTTTCAGACTCCTTCAAGGATTTCTGCTCTGCTTCTTTCAGCTCAACCAACTGCAAAACACGTAGCTTTGTATTAGATGGTTCTTCCATGATCAAAGATGATTCCCTACTCAATCATAACTCCCGCAACAAGTAAAACATGTCTTATAGTGTACAAATGCTTATCATGCTGATGAGGAAGAAATAAAAAATATAAATAAGGATGAAATAAAAAGTAAAGATCGTTAAAAGTATGAAGTAGTAAGGGTTATGACCAGTGAATCAAACTTCGGCTTGTATTGAGGAGTGACGGTGTCCACATACTTTGGAATTTCAATGCCTGCAAAAGAAACAAACAGTTCAACCCCAATAATGCAACGTACAGCAACAAGCTTGACAAATTAAAAGGAACTGATTGCTTCAAATAGCAAATAGGCCAACAGTACAATTAACAATCTCATTGCGCATTTGACATCAATTTATATCAAGGGCAGGATATCTTCAAGTACAATTATAAAGCTTATACTGCCTCTGTACATGCCATCAAGCTTTAGTTGAAAACAGACTTTATTAGATTCCAGAATCCGGTACTAATGAAATTGAATTGAAGACAATCATGAGTGTAAACCCACAAGCCATAAAATATTAGCGAAGCAAAACTTGATTTAACTTAAACAGGTAGCTTCCCAAGTTTTTTGATGAGTACATCTTCCTTCGAAAGATTAAAGCAAATCCACTTACAAATTACAAATGCAGTAGATCTCACAGGGGAACTTTTAAGCTTTCAAAAGTTTTAAATGCGTTTTAGGATGTTACCACTACACTCAAACTAGCCCGTGTTGATGCAACAAACCCAACGTCCCTTCACATCGGAGAATTAGGCCAGAGCTGCCCCTCAGTATTTGCCCTCAGTTTAATTCTAGTATTTGAAAGCTCTGGCACTAAAATAATTTTTGAGACATAATGAAATTACCCTAGGTAAGATTACATGAAAGCTACAGTATAAGGTATCAGTATTTGACAACCAGCCCTGAATTGCATTTCCATGTAGATGGAAGTTCTTAACTTGTATACAGTGAAATTTCAATTCTAACTTAATTCCAAGACTGATAAAAACAAGTGATTCTATAATTTAATTCTGATTTCCTCTAACTTATCACAGCTTTTCTACTTACAAGAAGGCAATCGGGTAACTTAATGAGCTATGAGGGGGGCATAGATCAATCATACAGCAAGAGGAAAACTCAAGAACATCACATAATAATTTAAATTAATAATAGAAGAAAAGCAGAAATGTAAGCAATCACTCAAATGCCAAAGAATCAAGCTATAGCAATTTATAGAACAATAATATCGAGAGGATAATCAAAAAATATGAAATATCAGACCATCTTAAAGAAATCAGCTTAAAAGTTGTAGTGACAAATCAGCTTAAAAGTTGTAGTGACATGGAATCTGAAGGAAGGGAACTCTCAACAAGAAAAGATTAATTAGCAAAGCATCAGAACATACTGTCATAAGCTTCCTTGTACATATCAACCAAGCGAGAGCCAATTCCTTTCCTGTAGTATTCCCAGTCTACAGGTTCTGGTTCCTGAATGATTTTTTTAAGAAAAACATATCACTACCAATTATAACATGCTACATGCAAAAGAAATTAAGGCTGCTCACTCTAACGAAGAATGAAAAGGAAACAATTTGCAGCACAAATTCATTCTTCGATGTCAGTGACAGACAGACGGTATATACTATTGCTGAAATAGTGAAATTTTTTACTGGAAAAACATGCAAAGAGCCAAAGACACTATTACTGGTAAAGAAAAAATTAAGCTGTTCAATAATTGACAAGACACTTAAGCTGCTCACATAAAAATTGTTTCCTATGGCACAAACCACTATTAGGGGTTATATGTTCCATAAAACAATTAAACGAAATCTGATATTAAAGAGAAAAAAATACTGAATGAAGAATGCAGAATATTCAGGCCAAAGCATGCTTCTGACATTACCCTGGTAGAGAAATAGCAGAAATATCATAATACAGAAACTACAAATGGACCAATTACGAAACTACAGAAACTCATTAACATTCTACATAGTAGGAGGAGGTTCGATGAGCATAACAAGTCAAGATCGCGTGGTATTTAGCCAAGTACCACAGTAAAAGAATGGAAATAGACATTGGCTTAAGTAAGTCACGACTCAAGATCTATTCATGCAATCAAGTGCTGCAAACATGGTATCCATGAAGTCCACTTTTTAAACATCAAGAACAACAGTTACTTGGAATTCCCCTTCTTATCTCAATCTATGCATACATTGTTCAAGACAAAGAACAAGTTCCCAAGCATCCCCATCCAACTCATGTCTGTAGTTACTAAATTGGCTTCTGAACCTAGTCATACCACTAAATTTCATTACAATCTTCTATACTTTCCGTGTTATTTGGATCACAATCAATGCAAAGAATGATCATTTCATGCAATTTGACAATTAAATTTCTGTGTTAAAATGGCCAATAACGTAGATCCAGTCACCAAGGTGGGTCACTACCCATATCTGATTAAGAAACTAAAATTTGATTTTAGAGAATTCATATCAATCCGTATCATCATTTCTTAATTGCTGCCTTATATCAGCAATAAAGAGTAATAATTTCCATGTCAATCACAAAAACACAGTCTGACAACAATGGGTTGCACATAAATCAAACATTTGAAATCACATTAAGCATCAAAACAACATTTCCTGATTTCCATCAGCCAATCAATTCTAAAGTAAATTAATGAATCAGTACATAAAAAAAATAGCTATTAATTACAGATCTTCAACCAAAATATAAATATATCAAACCCTATGAAAAAAACAACAAAGAGAAACAATAAGAACGGACCTGACTGAACTTTGTCTGGAGAGTGGAGTTAACTTCATCGAAGGCGCGGCGGAGGGTTGCGAACTCCTTGCGAGCCTCGTCGGAGACGAGCATCTTGGCCATCCCTTCCCAATCTATGCTCTTCGACGCCTTGAAAGCTACATCCACTACTTTCTTCCCTGCTCCGCTCATTTTCACTATCTATCGGCAACTCTCTCTTGACTCTACGCAACAGACGATGATTAGCACGAAAATCAGCGTGTTGGCTGAAGAGAAAAATGGCTTCCTTCTCCGTTCGCTCCAGCTTATTTTATCTGACTTACAATTTTGAAAAAATGAATTATTTTAAAAGTTATACTTTAATTGATTTTAAAAATTATAAATAACTTATTTTGTTAAATAAATTATTTTAAAAATATTTGTTATAGTTAATTTTATTTTAAAATAAATTTTAATAATTACGATCTTTATATGTGTTTTATTTTTCTTTTTCTAAATTAAGGGATATTTTTTTAACAAACTTGTATATCTTGTGAGATTTGGAGATAAAGAAAAGATATTCATAATAAAAACAAAATATATGTGACAACTTTAAATTTAGACATCCACATTCTGATTTGAGTTGTCAATTTATTAATAATTTTATAATTTACAAATACACAAGACTTTAAAGTACACAAGGTTATAATAAGGTACAACTTATTATGCTAAAAATTATTATACAGCGCTCTCTACACAACTTATTCTTTTAGTCAATAGTACGCAGCGGAAACATCTACGCAACTGGACCTCTAGTTCATTTCCCCAATAATCATGTTATCAGTTATCTGCACTTGAAAAGAATATGAAGCAAATAAGTGAGCTCAAATAACTCAGTAAGAAATACCATGACTAAGGATAACGAAAACAAAGAAAACTATCATTAGCCTTATAAGTCAACAAATTGAGTGTAAATGAGAACATAGACATATGAAATACTGT